>DWJK01002113.1:0-15258 GCA_018248815.1 Croniades pieria auraria
GTCATTACCTCGCCTTTTACAATTCTGAGTTCAGAGCAAATTTATTGCGTAGGTACAGTGTTTATTGACTCTACGTAGCTTAGAAGAATAGGGCGAAAATGTGCCAGTTCATTTTTATAAACGAAGGACTAAGATTATTTACAGCCAAGCTTATTGTTGTTAAAATTGTTGTTATTATATCGGGTCTTTTATGGAGTAGGCAGTGAGCATAGGTTGCAAAATATTCGTGCATCCTGACATTCAACACTCTCATATTCATAAATTTGTGTTTATTATTTCATTTGTTAAACAGTTTTTACTAATAAAATGGGAATCCCCCACTAACTCGTATAAGATTTATGTATAAATATTAATATACAGCATTAATTTAAATATGACAGCATTAAATAATTTTCTCAGACGGTTTTGCGTTGTCACATTGTATGAAATATGTCGCTAACACGTTTGCTATGCGCTTGTCCTCTTAAATCTTTTTAGCCATGCATCTAGTTTTGAGAAAAAAAAAAAATATATTGTTATCTAGTTTTGATTCGGCAATCATTTTAATTTTTATCTTCCAGAAAGTTCATGTCCACAGTAAATTTTAAGTAAATCAGTAAACAGTACAAGTCGATGTTTCATAAATAAGTTGTCCAATAAATTACATTCTGGCATATAAGATAATTGAATGTTATGAGATCGCCAAGAAAAAGTAACTAAATAATTTATCCTAACTAAATAGTCTATGGTAATCAATTTTACTTTTTAAATTTTGGTTTATAAAAAAGAAAAGTTTATTTGTGAAATTATTCTCACTAATATCGTACTGATGCTTTTCCAATTCAAAATGTCAGCCGTCATACATTAAATGTACATTAAAATCGTAAATTAATACGTAAAGTCAGGAGGAATTGCTACTTATGATAAATTTATTATTATTACAATATAATATAATTTCGTTAAATACATACATACACATGCGTGGGCTCTACGAATGTTACGTTGTTAGGTGTGAATTCTACGTATGTATGTTTACGAATAAGACCTGGTCAATGACCGCTTCTCAATACTCATTTACCCACTTCTTTCATAGCAATCTATTTAAATACATAAATATAATATAGCCTCATACAACGAGTATTTATTAATTGTACATAAAGTAGAATTTTAAAGTATTTAGAAATATACTGATATTTTCTGCCCTCCTTCCCCATGTAAACTTTAATTATGTCACGTCTTACGGTTCCCCGTAGTCACTATATTTTTAAATTTCAGTGCAATGATTTCTCTTCCTGTAATAATATATAGATTAATCATGCAGATGACAAACTTCGTGCCGTCTTAGACTTACTGTTCGGTCGAGAGATAGAGTTCACTGACGAACAGCTCCGGGAGCACATCGACTCTATCACCATCGCTGGCAACGATACTACAGCTCTTGTCATAGCTTACACCCTGGTACTTCTGGGAATTCATAAGGATGCCCAGGAACAAGTATATCTAGAGTAAGTCGATTTTATCTATTTTAAATATTCTTAAATAGCTTTTTTTCTAGAAACTATTGCAACACGCCAGGCCCTTTAAAGGGTTGACAGAGAGCACGGATTACCAAATATTTATATCCTGACAGACCTACCTACAGTAATCACTATCTTCATACATCCATCCCAATTTCACAAAAATTAAAAACTCTTAATGAATTATTTTCCAGACAACAGTCCATTTTCGAGAATTCGAAAAGAGGATGTACTAAGGACGATATTCAGAAGATGCACTACTTAGAGAGAGTTATCAAAGAGAGTATGCGACTCTACACCGTAGTTCCTATCATAGCTCGTAACATTGACAAAGACATTTATTTGCGTAAGTAATTTATACTGAATGTTGTCTTCACTTTTCAATTTACCATGTTTCAGTTCTCCCACTTCTGTTGTATTCCTATTTCAGTTCAGCTCCTGTTTCAGTAGTATCATCCATAATTTAATGACAAATTACCTCTTTGACTTAACTTTGTTCGGTGACCCCTCTTTCAGTTACAGTCCTATTTGAGTTCAGTTCCTCTTTCAGCCATTGATTGACAAATTTGTTCCTCGTCTTATACTTTTTCAGTGTACCCTCTTTCATTTATTAGATTTCTGTTGCAGCCCGCTGTGGTGTGACGATGCCCAAAGGGATAGGAGCCGTGGTCGGTGCCTTTGCAGTGCACCGTTCGGAGGAGGTGTGGGGACCCACCGTGAATCGCTTTGACCCAGATAGATTTCTGCCCGAACGATCCGTAGATCGCCACCCTGCTGCGTTCCTGCCTTTCAGTTACGGTTCAAGAAATTGTATAGGTGATTTATATAATTTGATATCCTAAATTTAAACTCTTGACGAAATCAAATTTTCATATCGCGATTTCCAGTCTAGTTAATTTACCAGAGACACAGGAATAAATATTATTCTTGATTTGAATACACAGGTAAAATATTCAATCTTTAAGGCAATTTAGAACAGATACCTATTGATTAATATTTTCCTTGTACGAGTATCAAAAACCAGTATTGAAATGAGTTTTGCCTTGAAAATTTTAATTATCGTTTTAAATGCAGTGTTTTGTTTTAGGTCGCAATTTCGGAATGATAATAATGAAAAGTGTGATCTCGAGTGTTGTAAGATCTTATAAGCTGCAAGCTAAGGATTTAGGTCCTTTGAAAATTGAACTGTTGTTGTTCCCCGTGGGCGGCCATCAGTTATGCGTCACGAGAAGATGATACATTAAAGATGATGGTGATACGTTATTTAAGGGATTATTATTACATACTGTATAATAGGACAATAAATATTAGGTAAAATTTTATTGTTATAGCTGTTTACTATAAAGCAATACCGTTAAGCGTATGTTATTAAATCACGACGATATGATTTTGTTGAGTCGGGGGAACATTTCCTACGCATTTCGAATGTAATCATAATCTACACAATTCAAACCAAACATTTTATATATTTATAATTTTTAGTGATGTAGAAACACCTCTTGAACTTTATATAGGTATAAGTGGATATGATTTTAATATGCAGGTCTATGTTGAGTTTTTTTGTTTGTATAAACAAACAAAAAATCTCAACATAGGCCACGAATAATTGTGAATAAATTATGTCCAGCTTAACTTACGTCTGCGCCGCGACGTCGTTATGATCGGCGGAACCTCATGATGAAGAAACTCCGATAGGTCTAAAATTTGTCAGGCTCTCCCGAAAAACATACGTTAGTTAAGCCAGTAAATAATTTATTGAGTCATCTGTGTTGAAATTGTGATATTAGCGCACAACTTTTTTTTACCCTTCGGAATAATAAATACTTCATTACCATATATAGTTGTCTTTATTTACCCTTTTTTAAAAAAGAACATTTTTACATACAATGATTTTCGTCGATTTAATGTTCCAAAGTAATATTCAGATCACCGGCTGTCACCAATGACGGCGTGGGAGCTGCGGCAGAAGTGAAGTCAAACGACATGTATTCGTCCTGTTCAATGACGTCTCGTGAATCATCTACACCACATGTCAGGAATTTGCTGTATTTGTTCAGATCCACAAACCCCACGCCACACGGACGATCAATGAGACGAGATGCCATGATGCCCTCGGCGAATCCAGAGCATACGATCACCGAACCCAAATCGTCCTCGAAAAAGTTATAATAATCTTTCAAATGATCAATGTTCACAATATTATTATGTGAAATCTGCTAACCTACTGCTAATTACGACAGCGTGGCAGACTATATCCTTAACCCTTTTCTAAGAAGAGACCAGGGACCACCTCGTAAGCAAAAAATTATGACGATGATGATACTTTTAAAAATAATTATTAATCTTTACAATATGAACGAAAGAAGTCAAGCGTAAACACATAAGAGTATTTACGAAAAAATCACAATGACATGATGACGAACGTAATGGATTTACGAGATTTTTGCATTAATTTAACACACCCGTATATGAAAGCAAACATTTCAATGCCGAAAAAAGGTATAGAATGTAAGCCAATAATATACATACATATATTTAAAAAAAAGCAACATCACGCCTGTAATCCCCGAAGGGGTAAGCAGAGGAGTGTAGTACACTCTTACGTTTACGTCCCATGGAATAGGTGGCGAGCCTATTGTTATACACCGGGCACAGATCCAGACTCTGAGTCACTACTAGTAGTTTGAAAAATTTTATTGTTATAGCTCTATAGTGACTCTAGGTCACTATTAGAAATTCTAAATTAGAAAATTCCAATAGTACCCGACTCAGGATTAAAACCCAGGACCTCCCGATCGGCGGTCACGCTTGCAACGACGTGACCAACGAGGCAGTCAACATACACATATTTAAATCAAAATAATTAATTATATTTGTAGACACCAAAGGCAGAGTTATTATAGGTAAAAAAGAAGATTAAACTTAAGATACAACTTAGATACTTACGGGACAAAGGGCACCATGTTGTTCAGACTGCAATACAATTCTTCATAAGTACCGTAAATACATGATGAGAGAAAAGCAAAAGACGTATATTTAAAAACACCTATTATAACACTCAATTGCTTTGCTGACGTATGATAATTAGAGTTACGTAATATTTTCTATATGTACATAGATACATACATATGTATATATCAATGGCAACGAAAAATCATTTTATTGTATAACCAATACTTGTTGCCAACTCTTCAGTACTTCCTGATTACCATATTTCAGACTCTTCATTTGAAATTAATTGACGATTTGGGATATGTCCCATGATATTTAAAATAGTTATTAATGAAAGTTTCTACGATGTTACCCTATATTAGTAATATTTGTATATTTTTCATTCAGTAGGTATTAGAATTTGCACAATACGCAGTAAACAACTTGCCACTTAAAAAAAATGTTCTTTACTAACACTGTCCACAAATGGTTACATGTCGGCCTTAAGGCGCCTATTACGTCAGGAAAGCAAGGTGCCTAGTTAACTTCTTCGAGTTACAATATACCAATAACTGAATACAACCTTGCAAGATGGTTGCTGTATGCAGAGATATTTGTTTTCGTTGTTCCACATCTTGAGGCAGTGTTCGGCCGGCATTATGTTTACGTCCATCCGACGAAGGTTGATCAGCAACGGAATTAAGTATCCCTGTAAATATTTAAGTATGATTTATAAATAACACGTGGGTAAATACATAAACCTTGACACCGTGGCCTCCATGAAGTACAAAGGCAGTCTGACCAGCGAGATTTATTATTGAACAAGACACATTTAAAAAGTGAAAGCGAGCACATAATTTTGGATGTTCATAACCTAAAAATACGTAAATTTTGATAGAATAGCAATATTTATCTACTACAAATTATTGCTGAAAACCAGAAATCAACAGACTGAGATATTGACTTAGTCCGATGGAGATTAAAGAGAGTTAAACAAATTACATATAAAATTTTATAACATTAGGTACCCAGAGGTGAAGGCTTATACGCTATTAAATGCTTCCATTTTACATGTGTTACTTATAGGTTATAATAACTGTGACTGTGTTATGTGAAAACAATTGTCAGTGCATCAATATTATTTATATACAGCAGACCTCAGAGATAGATGTTCAGTAGATTTTAATGAAAACTTTGAAATTAAAAGTGAACATTGTTACAGAAGAAGCTCGTATAGTCTGTCGAAATAGCAACATTAGGACTCTGTACTTCTCCGTCTAGTCAAAACGGCGATAAAATCATTTATTATTATAAAAATACACATCCTAAATTTCTAGAATAATTAACTTACATTTCGTCTGCTGCCCCAACCGTAAAATCGACACGAAGGATCATTATACCGAGCTTCCAAGTTACTGGACACTCCGTAGCGGACTCTATTCATTATAAAGTCTGTGCCAGGTTCCCGCTTGTGGAATGAAAACTGCTGGTTCAGGACCAATAAAGCTAAGTTGTCCGGCGTGCAGGTTATCCATCGCATCGAATGATTATATCCTATAATTGAACTTACTAATAAGCCAATTAATGATATATAAGTAATAATGGTCGTTAGGAGATATTGAAGGAATGGCTGATGCAAGAATAACAGAACAAAGGTACAATGTGCATGTTCATGGATGCAGGTGCTGAGAGAGAAAGTGGGACTCATCTATCTTGACCAGATAAGTAATGATACTGAATGATGGGGAAGTGAGAAGTCTCTAAAACGGATATGAGTGTATGTAAATAATGATGAATGTCATAACAGTGCGTCGGGTATGTAAGTATATGACGGTCAACACCGTCTGCTTATCCTGGAACGGACGTGGTATAACCATATAATAATAGCACCATAAGAAAATAAACGGGCATAACAATGTTAATGTTTTAATTCTTTTAAAATAAACAACAAAAGTATCATCATTGACAAGAGACCGTAAGATTTATTTTGGGTGAAAATTGTGTAAGTATTTACTCCCTACCGTCCGTATATTTTATATTAAGTTCGTAAAAGTATAAGTAAATAATATATCGCAAATAACGCAGGTAGTGAATGACGTAGCAAGATATCAGTAGAGGCGAGAGCCTTAACATAACCCAAAAAAATAAACGAATATGGCATATTTATACGGTTACCGTGAATACCTCTCAAATACAAAATGTAAAGTCTAAACCATGCTTAATCCATGTCTAAACAATGAGAGGAGATCATCATATTAGCGTTTTTTATAACGTTTTCTAATAGGTGTAAAGCATGCTAACGCACTCTTGGCTATATTGTAATAATCGTGAATGAAGAAAGTTATGAATGTAAAAGAAACAATTTCTCTAAAGATAGAGCTGTTTTGTACTCGCTGCTCTTGTCATATCTCATAAAAACCCGGCGTGCAGATATAATTATGATTATTAATATTTATGTGTACCTCTGTGAATACAAAGGTTTTCTACTACGCGCGTGGTGCCAGCATTTTCCAGGAACCTGTGTGTGCCCGCGAACACTTTAAACTTGTGTTTCTCGCCAAACACACAGCTGGCCGGCGTCAACACCACGTGCGCCTCTATCAGTGCGCCAATGCAGAACATCATCGCGTGTGATAAGTAGTAAACCTATAAAAATAAACGTAGTATAATATCACGCCTGTATTTCCCCGAAAAGGTAAGCGGAGAAGCGTATTCTCCCACTTTTCATCAGTTATAATAGAAGGTGAGCCTTTTTTGGTGTTTGGAAAAGCTTAGAAAGGTACCAGCAACTTTGGGGGAGATACCGGGATATATGGGATTTTTATCACACTAGACCTTCCCCCCCTCCCCCTCCCCCTCGATGACCTTACAATGCATTAACAGAAGAATACCGCGATCTCAAGCGAACTGCACTGGCGCCTTTGTAGCGCCACCCCATATGGCCCCTACACCAGGAATAGACAGAATACCATGCACTTTCCCGCGACAACTTTTAAACGGTTCGAGCTCCCACTGCCCCTCGTACCGCTCCCACGTGCCGTTCACAATCCGAAAACCCTCCTTTTAGTCACCTCATGAACGAGCCTACTGCCAATCTTTAATACAGGAAATTTGTAATTTTAAAAAACCGTAATACTTTACCCGACCCGAGGAAGTGCACCAAGTGTAGTTGTTACCAAGTAACAAAGTTTTAAAAGGTATTTTTTACTTACGACATATTGAGCTTCTGTAACTTCAGCTGGCGTTCCTTGGAACCCTGCAGCATTGTGAAAGTCTATATCCACTGTAATAAAAAAGCTAATGAAGACATTTCAAAGTTGATATCATATTACTATCAGCATTAAAAAAACGTGTATGCGAAGAATGATAGGTGTAAAAGATGAGCTAGGTCTTTTGGGACATTTGGCACTTTCTATTCTCTTCTTATGCCGTAACAAATCTGGTGTGACGGTATAATAATAATAATAAATATCAAACATTACATAAAGTTGCTATTCCACCGATTTGTCCTGCACCCATAGTTATTTAGGTCTTGAAATTGCATAGAAGTAGAAAAAACATAAGTACATTTCTTATCAGTAACTAGTTCGTGTAAACAGAACAAATTTAATTAATATAGTAAAAATTAATTAGAGTTGGAATGAGATCGATATGGTGTTGGTTTCCCTTAAATGCTTATGACCAGTCAAAAAACAGTAGCATTAAAGTGACTATAGAAATTAGAACGTTGTTTGCTTAAAATGCAAAAAACTTACACACTTACATAGTACAAGAATGTACTTTTTTTTTTATTAACATATACACATTAATTACAAATATTATTTTAACGTAGCATTTAAAACATTGAATAATCTCAAAGGAAACCATATCCAATAATTGTTGGTTAAAGCTTGATAACACTTGTAACAATATTTAAATAGCATTTTCTCAAAAGGCATCCTCTGCTTTACATTGATATTTAACAATTCTTTCCATAATTTGGTCCTTAGAAGTGACACTATCGGCTATGGCTATAACTGCACACATAATATGTTTTGTTTTCTACCTAAACTAATAGGACAACAGGTACCTACGCATGTAAATTGCCGATTTAATTTACAAGCTAGTTTAAAGATAATCTTTATGTTTAAAATTCCAAATTGAAATTTATTTTATAATATTGTTATTATATTCCTTTTTAAAAATCAATTATTAGTTTTTAAGCAACAGAAATAGCCTGTGACTATATAGTGAATTTATGCAGGCATTGTGCACTGCAGCTTCTTAAGACCCAGGCAATAATTAACATAGTGATTTTGTGCAAAAACTTGGAATTGATTTTTTTGTATTTCAAAGATAACTGCTTACATGTGATCGTAACAAACGTAAATGTAATATCACGCCTGTAATCCCCATATAGGTACGCAGAGGAGTGGAGTAAGATCTCTCTTTTCACCAGTTACGACATACGTCCCATCGTGAAATAAGTGATAAGCCTGTTGCCTTACACTGACCACAAATTTAATTTACATATAAATAATATATTTATATATCGTATAAGACAGTTTGTATGCAAACTAGCTGAAATACAAATCGTATATAGATATACAGAACTCAGTTTACCATATAGATACACAATACGGTTACGACGTAAAATATAGATAACGTACTTCGATGAAAGTTAAGCTCGCTGTAATTCATAATATGGATACAATTTAGGGTACATTTTTGAAAACATTATTCCCAAGGATATTTTGGGTGGCTAAATTTACAAACATCCAAATATGCGGTGACACTTTCTAATGAATGTCACTGTCACACGGCACAAAAGTAATATTATTATTATAATCTGTATGTATAGATGTAAGTCTATTTGCAAAATTTTCGTGACTGAAATAAATCGTAAATATATATTATACCTACATTAAACGGTTTATCGCAGCACCCACACGCTTTACAATCTCGTATTTCCTCTAATTGCAAGGATATCTCAGCCGGGTCATATAATATATGTTTAAAATAAGCTATGGAAACCTGACAGCAGTTCGTTTTCATATTCAATGGTGAAAATATTCGTACATAGTTTAAAATGAATTTTAGTACTAGTGTACTATGTGTAATAATTTCATTATTATTAGTAAATATTCGGACCTCATTAACACTATATAATAAACCGTGGAGTGAAAAGTATGAAAATAACAAATGCCCCAAATTGTATCCCAAAAATTTTGATAATTATATGCCAGTTGGTAAGTTTTTATTTTACTCTCTATAGTAGTAATGTATATGTTTATTTTAAATGCAAACGATAATATGTGATGAATAGCAACATATAATTTTTATTTAAAATTTCCTATAAGAATTCTACTTTTGATCATTTAATTTTATAGGCATTATTATAAACGTTATTTGTACACATCACACAAAAATAATACAAATTTTTGATACATAATGCTATCTTTCATCTAATTCTAAGTACCATATCGATGCAAATTAATGGATTATACCAGAACTACACATAAGAACACAATTATTTATTACATGTATATAAGAATATATGTACAATGAACAAATAAAAATTAGTATTAAAACATTGTAATCAAATGGAAAATTGGTAATCTCTACCTAACCGGTAAAGAACCTGATGGTATAATAATAAACTTAAATAAAAAATGTACTAAATTGACAACTTTTTTAGGTAATTTGACTGCTGGAAATTACTCTGAAAAAACTGATCTCAAAGGTCTGAGGCAATGTGTAATGGCATGTTGTCTTGCCAGCACTTGCAACATTGTGTTCATAGTTGAGTCAAGATGCTTCCATGTGGAATGTGTCAGCAATGAGTTGTGTCTGCCCTTACCCAGAGTTGGTGGTCACAAATGGGACACCCATGTCTCCATGATACTTGTAAAACCAGTCTTAGCAAATGGTGTGTATTAACAATAACTTATTTTCACATTTAACATATACATTACCAAAAACAGATTTGTAATATTATTGAACTGTCTATAAGTTTAAGTTATGTAGTTTGGCCTCATCAAAGTTTCTTCTTCATGAGCTTCCACTTACCATAGAGAGGTGTTACAATAGATGTTATTAAAATGGGTATATAATTTAGTAATATATAGTTAAAACCACATACAAAGTATTTACATAATAGTTTTTGGTAAAATATGGGATGGGTAAGCATACATTTAAAAGTATTAGAACCGTTTGAGTGCTGAAGAACTTTCTTATATATAAGCTTAAAGTTTGGAACGAAATGTGTAGGTGAACAGGAGAAGTATTATTGTGCTCCTCCACATTCTTGGCATACGACAAGCGAAGTGCAATAGCGGCGAATAGAGCTTCACCACACTCAAATAGAGAAATAATATGAACAAAGCTGGAATTATCATAACACCGAAATGATCAAATTAAATCATAAACAATCTCTTAAAGATATTCTAAACACAATTAACTCTTGGATAAATCTCTTCATAATATTTCATAAATATTTCTAAGCTTTCAAGGACCATTTATTTATTTATTAATGTAGGACATTTGTTGTTAGAATTTGTGAGTCATTCTTATGGTAGCCAATATACTTTTAATAGAAGTTGTTGTTAACCCAAAGTCCCAGGACAGTTGTAATACCTAATGTATACTGATGAGCAGTTGACATCAATATGTCGGTGCTTAGATCCCTACTTTAATTTAGTAATAAACCATGAAACTAGTGATCTCGCATAGAAACTTTAACAAGTCCAAAATGTGCATTGACCTCAGTATTTTAAGTATTCTTTTGTCACTAGCTTTTTAACTGGTCATTCTATTCAATGATAGGTAGGTGATAAACAATGATAGGTTGACAGATCATAAGTTACATCACATATACATTTTGTTCCTCATATATATTACATACATACATACCTTCACGCCAAGTCCCTTAAGGGTTAGACAGAAGGCACGGAGCGCCAAATATCCCTATCCTTGTGTACTTGCCATGCTTCTTCCATGTTCATCAATGTCATCATACATCCACACCAGTTTCAGATATTTCTAACTCGCCCATCGGTCAGAACCCGACCTATTTAGTCGAGATAAATATATGTATTACATATAATATATTATTTTCAATTATTTTGTTTATCATATAAGTTAATTATTGGAACACAATTATTAAATGAAAATAATCAATAAATTGCTTATTTGAACTCTGCTGTAGAGAATGATTTAACTCCATTGAAGTTTGAATGTAACTAGGAATCTAGTGTTGTACATGCATTTCTTGTTTTTCATATATTCAACCTATATATGTACTGAAACAAATGATATGATAGTCATATAAATAAAAATGGCTGACGATTAAATAAAAGTATGTAAAGATTTGTAAAGTATGCTTTTGTCATTCCAATACAAGACATTAAGGATAAAATTTGATTATAGCACATGATAACAGGAAATGATTCATTTTATAAAACATTTTACTTTTATCAAAACTTTTATTACCTTTTATCTGATAGTAAGTACTCACTGTATTGATTTTTAACCATGTTACAGAAAACTGGTGGGAACTATTAGATCAATCTAGCTTTAGAGAAGTGAATAACTTTTTACCAGATGAAGAATCTGTATATGCATACCCACATCGTCATAACGATATGCCGTCTGAAGATGATGACACTAAGTTACTTGCAAGATTTTTAAATAATTTGCCAAATATAGATGACGATGAACAACCAAGTTTTGAGAAATATTCAGAGAGCAATGAGAATGACATGATGCTGGCAGCTTCAAGGTTCTTAGAGAAAGTGCCCTGTGAAGTGGGTGCTGACGATTGCCCTTACAACTCTGAATGCATTCCTTTAGGTCAGAAAGCGCGCAATGGTATTTGTAAATGTAATTTAGGATTTGAGGAGAACTCTCAAGGTGCATGTGTTCAAGTAATCCGACCATTTTCAAAAGGCCCGACAGTACCCATTGAATCCATGAAGAAACCTCAAGAGCTGGGTAGCGAGAGCAAGATTGAGAGTATAAGTGACAAACCAGCACCAATACAGAACTTGACAGTGTCTATTCTGTCTAAAGAGGTAATATTGCATAGTTAAGAATATTTTGCTAGGGAATCTATGAATGAGTACTTAGAAAAGCTATGGATCTTAAAGGAAGTCAACTCAACCTCCTTCCAGCTATCTTTTTTCATTTTCAATGTATATAAAAGCTCTATTCAGATTATAAGACCTTGAAAAAACTGAAATCAAAATAATACTTCTTAAGACAAAAATTATTTGGGTAGTTATAATTTGATCATAATATTTACTGAGAATAAACTTGTACCAAATACTAGCTAGCTAGGATGAGGTTCTGCAAACGGCTACAAGCTGAGTACAGGTCATAATGATGGTCTTAGGAGAGGTTTGTGCCCTAGGATATGTGGAAACAAGCTGATGACGATGATAATAATATTTAATTGTTTACAGGTTCAACTTCCTGATAATCAAGTGACTTTAGCAGCATACACAATACCAGATGAAAAATCTACATCCAGCCATTATAATTACGTTTGGACTCTAGTTGATCAACCTAAGGGTGGTTTTACAGGTACAAATAAGTTTTTATATTTAGAATTAAATGGGGTCATGTTGTTTGTTGACAACCAGGGTGTGTTACCAGATATAATTAAACAATCTCTTTAGCATTTTAAAGCAATATAAAATACAATTTGTTTTAATACTATAATTATAATTTATATACTGGCGAATGTTTGTTTTCGTTTTTCTATTTGATATAATTATGTAATTTGACAATAGACAAGGACAATATTCATCAAAAGCTTTTTCTGTAATCCTCGGCTTTTTCTTTTTTTTTTCATATGTCCTTGTTTATCTGCTCATCTACACTTGAGCAGTATGACAGACCATTCTCATACTAAGAAGAGACCCCACATTCAACAGTGGAACAATAAATTGCTTGATTAAAATGAAGTTGATGCTTATCTATTTAAACTATTGTTAAAGGTAATATGAACCAAAATGGTGGAACAGTGACTCTAACAGATTTGACTGAAGGGCAATACAGATTTAAGGTCACAGTGAATGGAACAAATTCGTATGGTGAAGGCTTTGCCAATGTGACAGTGTTGCCACCCAAAAGGATAAATAAACCACCACAGGTTGTAATAACCCCACAGACTCAGACAGTGAAACTACCAAATTCTGTTGCTGTTCTTGATGGCAGTGCTAGTAAGGTATGTTGGTAAATAAAACTTCTCCTTCAGAATTTAAAGGAGTGAAGTTACTTTTTTAAACTTCTATAGAGTCAATCACAAATACCTTTGTGTAAATTACCACATACCCCTATAGTGTGATAGTAAATTTTTCATTTTTTCTAGGATGATGATGCTATAATATCTTGGCACTGGGACTTGACCTCTGGACCTATTGGGTATCAACCACCATTGCAAGATGGACCAACTCTTATATTAAAAGATCTGAAGCAACCCGGCAACTACACATTCAAACTGACAGTGGAAGATTCTGACCATGTCAAGAATACCACATCGGCTAATATAACAGTGTTAAATCATACAGACTACCCTCCTGAAGCCAATGCTGGTAAATACATTTATTTGAATGACTTCTCAGTACAGCGCATTATGTAATAATATATGACATATATGTATATTATATATTACATATTCTCATTTTTGATACATCCATACTTCTAATAACGTATCAAGGCCTCTATGAAATTAAAAACATTTATGAGTGATATTTTACTTGGCCCCACGGCTTCCCGGCAATGAAATACTCGCGGTCTATAAGTTGCTAAGGCGAGCTCCAGATATCTTGTACTTGTCCTGATCTCTTGGTAGGTTCCGCAAGTTAGGCCGGGAGATCCTTGTGGCGGCCTCTTGAGAAGCTTTTTAAAATACAAAACTTCACTTATTTATCGTAACTTGGAGGCACAACATTTCTACCCTTCCTATTACAAGTTTCGCCCATACATTTCTAAGGCGTGCTGCCTTTTTGCAGTTGTCTGGGCCCACATAACAGTTGACATGATGTATGATAACAATATCATCCCGAAGTAAATTGCGAGCCAGAATTCTTTACTACGAGGCCACCACATATCATCTTGTGATTTCCAACTTTGACCAGTTAAAGTACCTACAGAGAGTACTCTACAGAAATAAAAATTACGAAGACCATTATCATAATCAGGGTTCAAAAACTTTATTACTCACGAAAGTTGTCACTTGCATAATAAAATCTTGTAAATTATTGTATAATAATAATGTAAATAATAAATATCAATTTACCAATATACGCGGTGGGGGTAGTACGAAAATAAAAAATGTTTAACAAAATTAGATTGTAGAAATAGATAATTCCTTTATACTCTTGCCATAAATATTGTAACAAAGAAAAACAAAATTTATTTTATTGTACGTAACATTCATTACTATTACAGTGTGTTAGTTTAAAACATTAATATAAAACTTATTCGAAGTGGCCTCTATTGGCTGCAATACAGTCCTTTAAACCTTGAGGCCAGTTATCAATAGCAGCACGCACTCATTCTATGGGAAAATTCTTCACTGCCAATCGTATAGATTGATTTAGGGACTTCAAATTTACACTTTAAAACTGATCATAAATCATATTCCAGTGGATTAAGATCAGGCCTAGACGACGGCCAGTCTCCACATCTGACGAATTCCAGCAAGATCGTTTCTAACCAAGATTGGGTGAAACGAGCTTTATGACCCGGCGCAAAGTCTTACTAAAAGTACCATTCTTGGTTATTGAACATGGTGTTGTTAAGGGGCTTAACTACCTTCTCAAGAATGGTATCTTGATACACTTGT
>DWJK01002114.1:0-15258 GCA_018248815.1 Croniades pieria auraria
GTACGCAACCAGGAACCGAAGTCTACCTTCGGTCTCAGTTCGAACTTGACAACCGTGGCAATAGAACTAGAAAAGTTGAAGTTTTTGATCCCCATTACCATGGAACGCAATAATGAAATAAAACATATGGGTGGTGTCGATCGCGCAGATCAGTTAGCCGCAACGTACTGTTTTTTGCGAAAGTAATTGAAATGATGGCGTAAACTGTTTTTTTGGGGGCTTGAAATATGCTCAATCAAATTATATTTATAAAATGACTAAACAGCAGAGAGGAGAACAGCCGCTTAGTCACTTGCGGTATGTCAAAACCTTAGTTTAACAATTGACTGGAGATTTTCATCGGACACGTGCTCGATCCTCAACCTCAACCTCCAGTTTTGAAATCCACCGCCTAAATGGAAAGCTACACAACATTTTAACAGGAGTTAGGAAGGATTGCAAAGTTTGCTCTCAAAGAACTAGACAGGGCAAAAGACATCAAACGACATACTATTGTGAACTTGCCCCGATAAGCCGGGCATACATCTCGGCAATTGTTTCATGAAATATCATACAACACAAAATTACAAAGACTAATATTAAACAAATTATCCTCGTAAAGATGTAAAAATACATTAAATATTAAAACATAAAAGTTTTGTTTGTTACTTTGCGTGTGTAATCATTTTATATTAGAGGTAGTAAAGTAAGGTTACCAAAAGCGCTACGAAACGTCTCGAGCTGCTGGTCGGTCCGCACGGAAACGCTCTCGAGTGCAAAGGGTTAATACTGCTAATATTATAGAATTTATTCTGTAACTAACATACAAATATACAAGTAGAGATATCATCCGGAACGTTAATTGAATTGATAGCAAGTGGAATTGCTCGTATTACATCAAGATGGCAATTAGTAGTTGCATAGAGATAGTACGTACACGATTCGTTTTTAATTGCCCGGATACGGAATTGCGATTGGATATCGTAACTTTAATAGATCGGTACGGATGGAATGATAGCTTGCTCATGTAACTGCATATATATTGTTTGTAAAGTACCTCTATGTAACAACAGTTTTAACCTGAGATATCGCTTGCGTTACTGCGAAAATGAAGGATTCGCTCGTTGTGCAAAAGGTGCTATATTTTAAGCCCAATGATAGGTAAGAGATCACACTGAATGTTAATTGGTAATTCGTGCTGATACGTTCATTATTGTTTTTTGAATTAAATAAATATTCCTTTGTAGGGTAAACATTAACGATAGAAATGGATTGGATTAGGAGAATGAATTTCTAAAATGTTTTATGCATTATTCTTATGCATATTGATACAAGTAGATATAAAATCAAAATCTGAGAAGTACAAAAACCATGATTTGAAGCGGTTTAAAAAATATACCTAATGAATTTTAACCTTTTTTTAAATTTTTCATTGGATTATTGCTATAACAATTAAAAACCAATAGCCGGTGGTCCGATTGGGAAATCGCACCGAGCGCGATAAGATCGCGGAACACCTTGTCGTTTACAAT
Organism: Croniades pieria auraria; assembly: GCA_018248815.1. Lineage (NCBI taxonomy): Eukaryota > Metazoa > Arthropoda > Insecta > Lepidoptera > Hesperiidae > Croniades > Croniades pieria. The sequence goes on from DWJK01002114.1 coordinate 1,512, forward strand.
GAACGCATTAAAGCCAGCGGCGTGCGGCGGCGGCGGCCATTTTGCGACAATGCCGAAACTATACCATTATCTGCCCGCCACTTATCTTTTAATTGAACCCAAATGTAGTCCTCGAGACACCCGCCGTTGTTGTTTATTGAACCGTCCACTGTAGGTATGTGAATTTTGTAAGTTTGTAATACACTTAATATCCTTTCAGCAATAAATATGTGGTCTCGTAAACCGTTCATTTCAAATGAACGGTTTAGTTTTGAACACTTCGCTTAGAATGGGACCGTACTAAAAATTTATTACTACATTCGCACATACGTATGTACTGTTAAGGATCGATGTGTGTATGTTATTGCATTTGGTTTGAAGCGTGCCAGGTACACAGTTCTCGTCATATTATGCTTCTTGTGAATAGTATACACTCCGGAAGGCAAGGTTTGAAATCTCGGCACGCAACTGTCTTTGCAGTCACTTGTGTTTTAAGATTAAATGTCGTCTGCTGCAACAGTCAAGGATCACATCTCAAAGAATCTAATACGCAAATTCATAAGTGAGATGAGGTCCGATGGTAGAACAATACGGCGCTGATAACTTACAAGTGTTACCAAACAATATTACAATATGAAAGTTTAAAGCCGTTACAATATTATATATAAGTTAAGTTGCTTAACCTAACGAACTTGCTCTATCTGTTTTGCGTCCAATGTTTCGCCCAACTCGTGCAAGTTGTTCCACAAACATTACCATAGAGTTATAGTAAAGTTCCAGTTTCGGAATTTACATGCTTCCATGTATACAGTTTTGTGGTATAACCATAGTCAGTAATGTATTCGTTTCGTGGTGATCCTCAAATAAATGAAAAATGCAGTAATCATTATTATAATTAATCGTTGGAATATTTTAAAAATATGTTTATGCACTTTCCGTAATATGTAGATAATATTAGGTTCTTACAAATGAAATTAGCGTTTTATACGGAGAAAATGAAACGGAAAAAAAAAATTTATCAATTGAAATATGTACCAATACTATCTATGCACTTTTCGTATTTCATAGGTAGTTCATTGATTCCTTTGTTGAAGAAATTGGGGGAGCGAGGATGAACAAATTCTTTGAAGGTAGTTTGAACTACCTCATCGGAGTTGAATTATTTCCATAGTAAGAAATTGTCCAAATGCTAAAAAAAGGATAATCTGTTAGAGCAAGGTCCAGGGAGTATGGTGGGTGTCGGAGACTTTCCAACCGCAACTCCTCCAATTTAGCAATTGTCTGTCTTGAAGTATGGGGTCTAGCGTTGTCGTGAAGCAGCAGTAGGCTGGAGAGTTTGACCAGTCTCGGTTGTTTAACGGCTAGCTTTTCCGTCATGATTTCCAATTGTTGACAGTACACTTCTGCAGTAGTCGTCTGGTCAGATCTTAGGAAGCTGTACTGTATGCCACCAGCACTAGACCACCAAACGCTCACCAGTACCTTTTTCTGAGTCAACTTTCGCTTGGAACAGGATTTGGCCGGTTCAACCTGGGTTCAACCATCGTGATAAGCGTTTCCGATTGTCGTACAGGATCCACTTTTCATCACAAGTAACGACATGATTCAAATTCCCTGGCTATTGTAACGGTTGAGTAATGTGACGCAGCACTCAACGCGTGTTAATTGGTGTGTTTCACTTAGTTCATGCGGTACCCACTTAGCGAGCGTTTTCACTTTTCCAATTTGTTTTAAGTGAATTAAAATTGTTTTGTCACTCACACCGAAGACTGCCGCTAGCTCTGAAGTGGTTTGGGATGGATTCGCTTCCACGATCACCTTTAACTCATCATCGCCAACAAGGGTCTCCGGCCGACGACGGGGTTGGTTCGGAAGGTCAACATTTCCAGTTCGACAACGTTGGAACCAAAAGCGTACTGTGCTTTCTTTTACAGTAGCTTCCCCATACACATAATTAATCCTTTGAACTGTTTCTGCAGCGTTGGTGCCGCGGTTGAACTCATATTCGTAAATAACGCGATATTCCAAGTTTTCTATCTTGTGAACAGAACGAAGTCAATGAAAAAGTAAATGGCGGAAAAACAAACGAATTACGAAATTCGAAACTGAAATACACTAGCCTAAATTTGAAATTTATTTGAATTTGGAATTCCAAACCCAAACCATCTAGGGTTTGGGTTTGGAATTCCAAATCCAAAATTTGAGGTGAAAGTGGCCAGTTCATCAAAACGCTAATTTCATATGTAAGGACCTAATATGTATGTGTATTCAATGTTTGTGAGCGTATTATGTAAAATGTAGTTTACGTATTGCTATTTTAACCCTTTGCACTCCATTGTCGCCGTATTTGCGACATTTGCCTCTATGCATTACTAGACTGGAGTGCAAAGGGTTAATATTTCAATACTGTTTTAGGGGGACAGGTTTTATCTGTCATTGCTTATGGATAACCAGATCTACAGTCGCAGGTCTGCTGGAAGGGATCTTTGGAAATAGGTAGTACCTTTGTATAGATCTCTTTTCAGTCCATTTTTACATTAAATTAGTTAGTGTAGTTAAATAAATAAAATCCTCTGTATAATTGTGTGAAGCTCCTGTAGTAACACAAAAATCGTTTTACATGTAATTAACGTTCATTATTATTACAGCTACTTCTGCTACGTAGTCGTGAACCACTCACTATGAAGGCGCGCCTCGATAGTTCCACGAGCCATCACCCTTTGTTAGCTATCGGTGCCTATTGGTTATGGTACAGGATGCTCGGAGCTTATAATATACCTTGATACGTTGTGGTACACACAGAAGATGTCTAAGCAAGCTTTAATAGTCGCTACACAGTTATATATAGCTGTGGGTAATAAGTTTACAGCATCTGAAGGAATGCTTTCTCCAATATCTTATAAATCTCACTAAAACACCTTTAATAATATTTGAAGTTATAAATAAAGTATTGACTGAGTCGTTGGTCGAGCGGTTGCAAGCGCGACTGCCGATCGGGAGGTCCTGGGTTCAAATCCCGGGTCGAGTGCTATTGGATTTTTCTCATTTAGAATTTCTAGTAATGACTCACCGCAGCCTGGAATTGAGCCCGGTCTATGCCAATAGACTCACCGCCTATTCCATGGAACCTAAACGTAACTGATGAAACGTGGGAAGTGTACATACTACACTCCTCTGCCTACCTCTTCGCGGTTACAGGCGCGATGTTACGTTTTGAAGTTACAAATCTATTATCTTTTGTGCGTGTCCTAAAATTCAAGTTTGGGTTCTAGCGCACAGACAAGCGCAAACAAACTGTCTTTCGTGACTATACACTCGTATTTGTGTCGTTGCGATGTTGTGTTAGAATCGCATTATGATGTCGACACGCTGGTTGTTATTTTAATTTTTCAGATCACTTACTAAACCCATCTTCAGTAATTTTTTTTAATCTATTGCTCTCCAGTGCTTTTAAAGAATTAAAAAACAGCAAATAAATCTTATTCTTTCTAATATTAGTTGTGAACAAAGTTAAACTACTATCGAAGACGACTTTAAAATTCTATATTAATGTCGTTATACGTTTTCATTGTTACTGCTACAAAATATTGAAGCGAAGCGAGCTCTCGAAATTTATGTCTTACATAAGCAAAGTGGATCAACAAGTAGCCTTGAGCACAGGAGAAATGAGCAATTCAGAATTTATACTTGTGCCCCAAAACTCTGAAGAAAATATACGTACATACATACGAGTAGATATGCGAAAGAAAGCGAGTGATCTAATTTCCGTATAAAACTGTAAGGGCGTCGCAGTGAAGTCGAACAATGCCGTGTCGGACCCGCTTACCCAGAAACTTTTAATTGAAAGGGCCCGTCATCGGATACGGCGAATGTCGAGCAATCGCTAAAGTGTGGCTTCGCTTGTGAATTGATGGATTTCACGCAGCTTTCGGTTCCCAATTGCGGTGAATGTTTGACTTGCAGAAGGGCGATTCATTAGTGAATTCATTCATTTATTAGATTCATTATCCATGGTTATTTTTATTTACGATAAGCGATTATGTCTTGCAGTGACGATCCAGCAGGTTTCTCCGCGAAACTTGGCTAGTAATCTTTTTCCAACTATGGTTTAAGGTAAATTGGTGAGGTGAATTTTAAAACGTCCTGACAGATTCGCGACCTTTTCTAGTCCGATGTGACCGTGAACAGGGTTGCTTTGCTTAGTGGATAGTTAGTAACACGTAATTGCCTGGAAGTCACTCAAGAGATAGTCAAGATTTATTTGTAATATTTTACTGAGAATACTTATGTTCTAAACTCTCTATATCTCTCTCTCCCCTTCTTTGTCTCTCTTTCTCAGAATTATAATTGTCGACTCAAATTCTCGATCGTGCACAAATTTTATTGACTTCACAAGCGAATTCCCCAAAGTTAATATTTTATATTAAAGTCCTGAATCTTCGGATGCATAAACCCCGTACAGCCTACTCAAAAGTTTGTCCGCCACGAACGTTACACGCTACCTAACCAAACAAAACTATTTACGAGCAAACATGCGACCGCCGCTCGTAAAATCAAACCCAACTCGAACTACGGTTTGCGACATTTTACAAGATTTGCTCGCGGGCTCGTTCTTCCTGTGTGTTGTCAGCTCGCGTGACAACAGAACTTACGTTACATATACGTGTATGTACGTACGTATGTGTTTATGTGCATTTGTACCGTTGAGTAACCTAACCTAACGCACGGTGCGCAAAATGTGGTGCTATTTCGCATTAAATATATAATGCAGCTACTGCTAGTAGGTGTACATATTACGGCATCTGTTAGGCCTGGCTTCCAAATCCTAAGACGCTTCCCTGACTTCATGAAATCGTTTATTTTTAGGACTTAGTTGCTTTAACTGCAAATGAAATTGTTACGCGGTAAAACATGCACTTTTTATTTTCGTTTCCATCAACGTAACCGACTGTGTACAATGAGTAAAGAAATTGTTACAGCTCTCAGGAGTCGCATGTCGCCTTAATGTACGTCCCGAACACACGGAAACATTGCAGGTAATGGTGCAGCCGAGTTTACAATGTATTATTCCCGGCTTTTATGGGCTCGTAAATATTGAACTCGTCTCGCGGCCCGCGCCCGTAAACATAATCTTGCGATTGGCGAGCGCGGCCGCCCGCGGTACGGCGACTTTGTAGTGTTACTGCGCGAACATGTAGGCCGCGCGCTTGCCGCGCGTTTATTGCCTAGCTTGCGCGTGTGAGCTATGTTTGCTTTAACGTTATATGTACATTGAATCTGTGTAAAGTACCTGTGTTTCACTCTTGACTTGATTTCATCGAGCGTACCGCATTTCTTGCTCGTTTGGTGCTATTTGAGTATGTCGAGATGCCCATAACCATATTAAAAAATACCTGATGATCGAGTGCCAATTGACGTTGCTTTATGCAGTTGTTTGACGTTGAGTTAAATTATGAGGATGTCGAGTGGTGAGCGGGAGGTTCTCGATTCAATCTCCAGGTCCGGCTACTATTGAGTTTTTCTAAATAGAGATTCCTAGTAGTAGCTTTGGAGTCTGGAGTTTTGTACGAATTTTTAACTTTCCTTATAGAGCATGTGAAGATGATAATATTCAAATTCAAACTGCAAACTCGATCGCGTTTGCAAACACCTACATATATACTAAGATTATTTATTTAATATATTCTATTGTACCTTTGACGTCAGTGGTCACATACACATACCCAAATTATTGAGCGCTAAACAACAATTTTACGAACACATGACCCCTTCCCTTGAACATAATTACGTAGGTATCTTTGACGTCTTACGTACGTAATGAAATTGACCCTTTCAGAAACTTTCTAATTGGTTCAGTTTCAATTGAAAGCTTGTTAGCGAGCGGTTAAACATTTTATTTACTTTCCGCGCCGTGGACGTCTCGTGAAAGAGAGCACACTTTTCAGTTGCCCGTGTACCGGTTGTGTGTGCGCAAGTGAGAGTGAATACATGTGTAATGTGTGTGCACAAGTGGAGTCCCTTTGCGGTGAATAAAAAGTTGGGATTCATTACGTTTATTTATGGCGTCCGGTGCGTTTTATTCGGTTCCGACGATGCGGGTAATCATTCGGTTTTCGCTGCTCTCGTCGCGTCTTGTCGTTAACTGGACAGTTTTATGACGTCACCGTGTTCAAGCATGGGAGTTCTGTATCGAATTTGATGATTAGCTTTTATAAATGTTCCATTTTTCCTCGTTATTTTATGATGTGAGAATGGTATAGCACTCTCTAATGCCGTTCCGCTGCTTCTTCGCGTTTCCTTCCACTCCCTTAGTCTAATGTTAAGAATAATTATAAATACATGTTTAGTATCATAATTCATAACGATCATTTATTTGAATTATAAATGAAAATTTATGATAATAATGTATATCCTATAATATTATTATCCCATATTTATACACGAGTTACCGTCACTAAGACAAATACTTCTGTTGTTGCAGGTGCCGAAAGTGATATATTATCAGGTGTCGATCGCAGAGGGATCGCGGGTGTGTCAGTGGCGTATAGTAGCCGTGCGTGCACAGCTCAGCGCGAGCAGTGGTCAGTGGTCGCGTGCAGTGGTCGCGATACAGTGTTGGTATATACAACCGAGTGCGGTGCCGCGGGCGGTGGGCGCGCGTCCGCTGTGGCGCAACGCGGCCGTAAAGTCAATGCCGGTGCGCCGATGGAGCGGTGATCGCGGCCCGACTACGTCACACGAGCAGCGCTGGTGAGTGCACTCTCCACCCTATCCGTCTACGCCAACCTTCTCTTTTTTCTACTTGTCAGCATGCTATTGACCCTGCTGGTCTTCACCTCTTCATAGGGTTTAGTGGAGAGTCTAAATTGACTCTGCTGATAATTACGGAACCCGGAGGTAGGAGTAGGAGTGAGGTTCAACACCGAACTGAACAGTGACCTTCATATTAGACTGCTTATTTGTAATAAGCACTTGGAGATCGATAATAATCGAGAACAATGCATTAGTTAATTAATCGCGTTAACATGTTGTATGTCATGTTGCCAAGGTGTGTGAAGTCACCTATCATGGGCGGACGACGTCTTGAACTGTTTAGTGTTTTAATAAACGTAACATCACGCCTGTAATCCCCGAAGGGATAGGCAGAGGAGTGTAGTATGTACACTTCCTACGTTTCACCAGTTACGTTTAGATCCTATGGATTAGGTGGTGAGCCTATTGCCATACACTGGGCACTGATCCAGACTCCGAGTCACTACTAGAAATTCTAAATTACCAAAATCCAATAGTACCCGACCCGGGATTTGAATCAAGGACCTTCCGATTGGCAGTCCATTTACATTAGGCCCATAAGGCAAAATTTTTATACTCTGCAGATATTATTGTATGCTAAGTTTTCATACTGATGCAGAATGGAAAATCCCATTGCTTAGTGTCAGTTGTGGAATCATCGCAGCAGTTTAATCATCTCAAATTGTGAGTGACGCGTGCGAGATAAGTGTCGGTGCAGGCGTGGAACGAGTTAATTGTACGGCTTTAAATAAATTGCTCACGTGTGAGACACATAGATCTGGTGTTCCGTAATGTATGTGCTAGGTTTTCACAAATAACATATAACAATCCGATCTAAGAACAATGTAGGGTTCAATTGAAACGGAAAAAAATGATAATACCGAGTTATTGAATATTAATTAGCCGCTAGCGTGGAGTCTTATTAGCGCGGGTTCATTGCATAAGTTAATTACGCGAATGGAGCGAGACGCCGCGGTCGCGTTCTCTCGCTCCACTTGCATATTTTATACGGCCATGTTGGCCGCCGCTGTACGCGGGAATCGTCTATGCGTTCATTGCTTTTTTATTGTTGTGAATATTATTATGGCCGTCAATTAAATAGTTTTGATTTCGTTTCTGTTATTATGAATAACAATAGTAATATCTTGAGACGACTCGCGTAAGTCCGTGAGATCTTAATGTAGTCAGATCTTGTACTATGGGCTTGTATCAGATATTCGATTAATTGCATGTAGTTATAAGATGTCACTATTAAGTGTTATGTACGTAAATGGATTACCCAATTCAGTCCATACCGCCACTCGTAATACGGTATACTGTTGTACAGTATCGAGCTAATTAACGAGCCGTGCGAAGCTCGTTAGTAATGAAGTTATGATGAAATCGTTTATTATTATTAGGGTGTTATTGCCGCTACATAGTGAACGATAATGCTTTAGTTTAATATACATATTAGAATTGAAATTACTAATATAGTTGACTTGTAGCAACGGTCGGGCGCTCCGGTCTTTTTGTGCTCTCCGACGCATCAAATGAATATTTTTGTACTATTCTAGTAGACACACACGTAATATTTATTGATCATATTAATATAATTTACATATCCCATTCTTGATCGACACCCATTTTAACAATACCTTCACACGGTATCAGCTCCATCAGTTCCACGCGCATGAAATATGAGTTGTACACTCGTTCACACAATTGATAAAATCGACAATTTAAAATGCTGGTGGTACATGAACAAAATCGACACATTCAAACGGGAAGTAATCTCGACACGACTGTACCGCCCCTTTTGTGATAGCCACATACACATTTTATTTCCTGTACAATCGTTCATTCGTATTTATGTATTGTCATTCCAGGTCCCTTGGAAGGCAGGTAGGGAGCACTGAGTGTCAAATATCTTTATTTTTAAAAACCTTTTAAACTATCCATAATGAAGGAACCGTGATACACATTGACAAGCGATATATGTATTACGGTACGCAGCGCTGTCGTTCTGCTAACTCTAGCTCTAATTAATATTATCGTAAGTCAAAACATGTTTTCGAACGTTCACACTACTGACACTACTTTGTACACGGTGCCGTATATTTACATAAACATTGGCTCGTATGTACGTATGCACTGTCGTGTACTGTGTTAGTTGATTACTGTATTATACATATTCGTATGATTGAATGTTCTGTTTCTGCATATGAGCGCCACCTGGTGGTGGTTGGTGGTGGTTGGTGGTGGTCTTTACTGTTGACGGTGCATACACTCTAATTGTTGATTAGGGTTGGCCCAAGTTATAAAATTAATACTTGTGGATTCTTAAGCCATTAAAGTTGAATTTTTTAGCAAATGAGACGATTCCTTCAGACTTTAATAATTAAGTAAGACCCTTATAATTTTCACAGCTACATGTTCTGATAGTTATTTCCGTCGAGTGATTTTCAACTTTTTTCTATATCACGCGTACGTAAACAATGCGCTGGAGTGACAAGTAATTCAGAATAATTGTCCAAAAGCGAGTGAACGAAGGGTTGAGGTATTTCAAAGTTGAAGAGTGATGACGACTCTACTCTCACATACACATGTCTGTACTAAACGTACACGGTGCTTAACCCACTTACCTTGACTCTCTAATTTATGTAATAGCCCCATTTGGAAACATTTTAATGTTTTCCATTTAATTCCAATGGACGTTTTGGGTCGATAGCTTTTTTGTTGTTTATATCGATATAATTTTGTATCGATTTTGTGAATGTCCACAGAGTACGCCGTGTGGTCCGCGCTAGTGTACATTTTGACACGAAGCATTTGAATATCTACATAATGTGTGGCACATTCGCCTTTTTCGACGACATAATCATCATGGTAGATACCTGGGAACAGCGATAAAATATATCTCGTGATACCTCTTTCCGTAGAATATGTGATTGGAGTTATTATTATTATTAACATAATGTCTTGAATTGGCCATGATTGACTCTTTGGTTTAGTGTTTACAAGCGCAAAAATTGAGCGGGAATTCTCGGGTTCGATCTCCGGGACGAATATTATTGAGTTTTTCTAACTAGAATTCTTTGTAGTAGTATCACGGAGTGTGGATTTTTGCCCGTTGTATGGCAATAACTTCACTTCCTAATACAGACACGATGTTGTATTAAATCTATGAATTTTGAATTTGGCAACAGTTTGGATTTTAAAACTTGACTTACGCATGTTGTACGTTTCTACTAGCGGAACTCTGGTCTTTGATTAGCGCATAATTTTGTATCACGACAGATAAAAGTTGTTATACTTGTCTTATTATTTCAAACGGATACATTCAATTACACATGATAATGGTCTGAATAGATTACGAGTGGTGAGCAAAAGGACTGGTCGTGTGCACGACGGGCGCACTCAATATTATTATCATCGCTATTGGTAATTATTGGCGCATGTAACATCGCAGTTCATTAAAACTCAATACGTGTTATTATAATTGTAGAGAGCTCGACTTCAGCTATCGATGTTTGAACTTGTATATTACTGCCAGATTGTTATTCGTATCTGACTTACGACAATCTGTCACATTGCATGTACATACTTACATTGAAACGAGCTCGCTTCGAATTGATTCTTACAATAGTATCGCAGCGTGCACTGCGCTGTACGCTGCTTATCGCTTTGCACGAAGATAATGAATAAACTTTACTTCAGTCAAATTAGAATAGATCAGATACTGGTCGATGGGGGAGTCAGAAGTCTCCGAGACCGGAGTGCGCTTGTGTGACAAGAGTGATGAACGTAAACGGAGCACTTCAGGTCTGCAAGGATAGAGATATACCACTCACTGCTCTCTCTTCATCCCGAAAGGGATCCGCCGCAAGGATACAAAACCTTGCACTATAAGTAACTTGATTGACAATGAGAATGTGTTCCATACGTAATATTTGAATTCCGTATCGATACAACGTGCTCATGAGCTCGTCTAGCGATTCTTTACGTGCATTAGGTTTGACTTTTAAACGCGTGATCTTACATCACCGAGAGTACATCAATGGAAACGTGTACCCAGTGATCTGTGTGACGCAGACACTTAAAGCAATACTTGCTGATTAAACCAATCCATCATCACAGTTGAGATGTACGAAAGTGAAATGTATGCACATTGATTACTTTTTGGTCAACAATGGCATTCCTCCGTAGGGCTTTGTGGGTACCTCCTAACACGTAAAATGCACGCACGACTTACGTGAGAAAATGCATAATTAGCGCATCCGAAGGTCACCGCGGCGGTGACACGTTCCCGCCGCGATAAGCTGCCGCCGGCCACGCGATCCTTGTACAATTGGTTCCGAGAAGCGATCTCCTCGCTATTGAAAACATTCAGTTATAATAACATCGAGTAATCATATCATCGGTTACGTCCACTAAACGCGATTCGCGCTAATTGTTACGCTACGTTTTATTCGTCAGTAGAATCGCGAGCGAGTGAGAGTGGCTATATATACATACTACGTGTTAATATATAATTACAGTGTCGAATGTAAGTCGTACTGTGACTATTTTTGTTGTAATCTATCCGCATTCATTTTTATCGGATAGAGAGTGTAGGGAATATTATTAGTAAGGTATCATCTGTATACAATTTGTCTTATAAGGTTTCAGTACAAAAAAAAATCGTATAAGTAAAGTAACAAATTTTGGAAATTAGTCGGATTGGTGGAAACGTTTTTAATTTAGTATTTTGTAGTTATTTCGCTTAAAAGTCAATAAAGTAATGAAATATAACGAATTCACAATCACCGTAAATCAACCATACAATTAGCATAATATGTCGGAGTATGGTGCGAGCGAGAACACGAAAGCGTGCCACTCGTCGGCGCTGGAGTGGTACAAGTGCACATATGGTGATGTAATAATAATTAATGTTAGAGATATTAAAAGATATGTTTTTGCTCTAGGTAAAAATGAGCGCCGCGAGATCGTCAACAGCGATTTGCCATCAGCGACCCTAATGACATACAAATTGTGAGTAGATAGAGATAATGATTAATGATTGTTTCATTCATTAAGTTGCGCTTGCTCCGCTGTAGATTGTTTGTCGAATTACTATACATCCATGTGTACATTCGCTTGTTGGACTCGCGGCGTGATAGCATGTTTTGTTTTGTACTATAAAACTGTTAAAATATTTACCATTAAAAAACAATAATATCACTAGTAATGATGAATAATAAATGCACCATTAATCTCGCTCGTTCTGTACAATTAATCATTAACTCCTTGTCTGTTCAGTTTCCCAAGTAAATACGTTCATGTTTTTTTCATCTGATAGTGGGACTGACAAATGTTCAATTCAGGTGACATACAAATTATTATTGGACACCATAAATTATGTGTATTAATGATTGTGGGTGATGCACGCAGCTCGCGTACGCTCACTAGATAACATTTGTCGTTTATTCCTTTACTTCCGCCTACTCTGGTTATTTGAATTGATGTTACATTTTGCTAATATTTAACAAATACATTTCTTACGAAAAATATGTACGCAGCTATTTATAGCAGTATATGTATGTACAAGAATGTGGCTTCAAACGTGCATTAACGGTTCATCTATTTTTATTTTATAATTTTTTTAAAGCGGACCTAATATTTAAGATATTGGAGTAGTATATTCAATTCTAGACAAATCCCGACGCCACTTTCCGTCTAATAAAACCGTGTCGCTGTAAAAGTCACCCAAATTGACTTAAATCTCGTAGTGATATTTGGGACATGACTAGATTATTTGGGGAAACGCCTGTATTTCCACGAAAGGGTATCCCATTTAGTGCAGCACTCCCACCTCCTGCACGCCCAGCCGTGCAATATGCGGTGAGCATAATACCAATAGGCAATGTGTTAAACTTGTATGTACGTCTGATAGCGCGGTGATTTTCTCGACTAGTAGACATAATCTGACGGGAGAATTGAAGGTTTTGTTTAGGGTACGCAGAATGTAATGTACGTTTCATATATTTGATTTAGCAATGACTCATTGTAGTAAAAAAGCGCACTTTGCACTTGTGTATGGCGCGAACAATACCATGTGCAAATGATTATAAAATAAAGCGTTATTCTCAATGTACTGCTTCAAATAAGTGCATGTACATTTGTACATTCCTACATATGTATATCGCCATCGTCTCTTTCATATTTCACTGTTGTTTACGGGTTTCCTTTCAGAATGAGGCGTTTATTTTGTGTCAACTGATGTAGCTCTCCTGTAGCGAGACAGGAGAGAAAAATACTTGCATAATAATGGTATCCGCCAGTTCGTTTTCTCGTAATCGTTTCGTAATCGTATTGACTCTAATCCGTCACATTTGTCGGTCGTGCGTGCGTCTACTTTATATTGTTGTAGTATCTACACAGTGCATTTTCATGCGACGCGTCCCGCCAATATTTCGAAATACAATCTGAACATATACTTGTAACGCAACACTGAATATTTTTTATTTAAAATTATATAATAGAAATAATACTATGAGATCTCACAACTGTCTCTACAGGGAAGGTTCAATACCTCTGATATTGTGTGCAAGTTCGTTGGTCGCTGTGGGCTAAAGGTCCTGCCACACTGCCGTTGTAATATGTTTTAAAACGTTATTTGTGTTAACTTTTGTCACAAGTTGCACCAACATTATCATACTTACTTTGGTTTCGAGCGAATAAGACCTTTATTTATTAATAATTAAATGTATTGTCGGGATTGACCGAGGAATAATAACTAATAAAAAAAACACAGAACGCGCTCATCCGGCGGGTACATTCCCCTGAGCTGTCACATTGTGTCCTCACTGTACTATAGTTTTACATGTGTATCTAGTCTAAGGCTGACGGTTGAGGAGGATCCGTAACTAGTTATGTTAGTCGTTAGTAACTGTTTTAGTGTTAGTTAATTTACAGTAAAGTGTTTGAAATATTTTATACAGGCCCTGTATTAATA
>DWJK01002115.1:0-15257 GCA_018248815.1 Croniades pieria auraria
ATTTCTGGTAGTGACTCGGAGTCTGGATCAGTGCCCGGTGTATCGGCTCACCACCTATTCCATGGGACTTAAAGGTAACTGGTGAAACGTGGGAGTGTACTACACTCCTCTGCTTACCCCTTGGGGGATTACAGACCTCATATTACGTTTCAAAATTATTATAGTGTAGAGTTTTAGGATATCTTGGGAATACCTTGATAATTAACAGATTTTTTTTGGATTTCGAAAAGGCAAGTACGTATTTACATATATTAATTTGCTTAACAACTAGTTAACTTTAAATTTTTCATTAAATTGTTTAAAATATTTTTACAATTCCATAATTTTTTTTATACTTAAAGTAAATCTTATGGTTTTTATAAAGTCCAGTGCACTGGTCCTATCTGCCTCCACCTCTCTAGACTAGTGAGTCTAACCCTCCAAGCTATCTTGTCACATTAGCATAAACGCACTCGACTATGAATTTCTTAACATAATCTAAATTTATGTGAATACTAAGCTTAAAAATTTAGAGACAATTTTGCTGCACAGACTGTATGAGTACTGAGTTCAGCCGAGCTCAGCGTTTGAGATCACCTTTCAAATTTTTTGCATCAACGGGACACTAAGTTATTGTATAGAAGTGTAGTGACTTTTTAAGAGTAAAAGAGTAATAATAATTTAAATTTAAAACATTAATTTCAGCAAACACCTAATTAAAGTCAAAACCAAGTTGACGCAAATGAAGTTTTGGGAACGAACGCGTTTTCGAATAACCGTTTTAAATTTTAGAAATGTCATCCAACTGCGACTATCGAGTGCCTCGTTGGTCGAGTGGTTGCAAACGCGACTGCCGATTGGCGGTCCTGGGTTCAAATCCCGGATCCCGGAGACGGAGTCTGGATATGCGCCCAGTGCATGGCAATATACTCACCGTCACCACCTATTCCATGGAACGTAAACGTAACTGGTGAAACGCGGAAGTGTACTACACATCTCGGCCTACCTCTTTGGGGATTACAGGCGTGTTGTTACGTTATCGTCCAACTGTAATATTGGCAAAAATTGCGTGATATACGATTTACGATTACGATTCCGTACAATATACGATAAGTACAATATACGATTCCGACTAAACATAAAATACCACACAATTAAACACATCGAAAACACACCTAATTATTAGGTGTCCACTGATTTGGATGACGTATATAATTTCTTAGTAGGTCACAAGCAGCGCTCAATGTGACACAAGTTTCTAAAATCGCATAAAAAGATTTTGTGTTAAAATGTTGCTTTTCGCCCCTTATGAGTTCGTTCCGTCCAAAGACGTTACGTTTATCAATTTCCGGGTTCTTCCCGGTAAACTTTGCGCGTGTTGGCTAAGAAAATTCGAACTCCGCACTATCTGCATTTTACTACAGCACTGCAAAAGTTATATGCGAGTATATTCTCCGAAGTTTACGTGAAAACTTTTTGATGTGTGCGTTGGATTCGCAGTGTATTTTCCTTATAATATATAATTAAAAATGAGAGCAAATGTGAAATGAGCAAATCTCTAGTACTTCTACCATAATGATGATTTTCAATGACGCATCACATGTATCAAAATTATAACTTATCTGGTTTATCAAATGTTCTGTGCACTCCTCTTAATAATTCCCGCTAATCGCATTTCAATGTTTCAACTTAACGTACATTACTAAGAAATCGTGTCATGATTCTGCAATTTTTACATCAGATTTCAACTAAAAGTAGAATACAACTTGAGATGTCATCAGATCTGAATAACAATCACCATTGCAATGATTTCATATTCACTTTAGAAAGGGTGCATGACTTATGTTGAAATAAAACTGTGTGTTTCGTTTTTCCTCACTATCACTCAAAAGTGTGCTAATTTCCACCAAGATTCTATAATGTTGACTAATTCCAAACACCTAAGTCAGATCTTATCATTACATACAAAGATACATAAGATACAACACAAAATATATAAACAAATGAGAGGTAATCCATAACTCCTACAAATGGTTCTAAATGTATGACTTCGTTTTGAATCTAATCCCAATGATGCATTGAAAAGGTATTTGTTGCTGAACATATCTAAAAAGACACAAGCGTGCATTTAAAAATGTAGCGCAATCTTGAAACACCAGTTCACACTCTCCAGACGGACAGGAGACTTGACAGAGATGGATGACCGAGCACACGTCGATGTAACAAACAAACAGACGGACATATGTCGAGCTAGATTGATGATACACTTACAATCATAGCTCAAACAACAGAGTCAAGTAAACTGGATAATTTTTATAAATTACAGCATTAGCAAATAACATATGATCTTTTTAGAAATACTATGAATGTCTGGTGTATGTGTATGCTCTTTTATAATAACAGTTATAATTGTTACTTTCTCACAGTCAATGAGGATTAAATTTTAGCAGTGTGAGGGTTTCTAAGCAGAAATCTGTTGTTAATAAAATCTGTTCATTTCCAATCGAAACAGGCAGATATCAGAAGGTTGAAAGAGCATAATTCTTCGCCTACTATTGTTTGACTTTACATTCTAAAGCGAAAATATAGCGATTAATAATAGGACATCAAGTCCTACTCGTATTTATTAAGGTACTCAGAATGATAGTGTTGGTTTCGAAAGTAAGTCAACTGTTGTCATACTTCTCGAAAAAGACGGAAAAAATTGCGAACCGCAAAAACTTGAAAGCACCATAATGCAGATTATTAATCATTATAATCCTATCAGTAAACGTGATGTGCGTACACGAACAGACACACTTTGGTGCAAATGTAGGAATTACGTGATTTCCAGTTCTAACGCCAAAGGGCATTTGAAGACGTAATGGCCTAGTTAAAGGGCGAATTAAATCAAAGTGACATAAAAGAAATGCGAAATAAAAAAAATGCGAATTCGAAAGACGAAATTGCGTAATTTTCTTCCGTGAAATTAATCATTGCAGAAAACGGATAATAATTAGATATTTTAAAAACAAGGATCATAGTTACAGTTATACAGTAGACAGATAGTAGTAGATAAATGTTAAACGAATTATTCTATGTATTTCTTTTTTTTTCTGTATTACAGTAACGATACCTTCACGTTCCGTATTGAAAGTTTTGTGTTTTGTACAAACACATTAGTATGCGAATCATGTAGGATGTTTAAATACAATGTAAAAAAATAAATTCATTATTCAACTTTTGTCCCCACTAATATAAGCAAAAAAATAACACGTCCTCTCTTATCGGTCTAAACCGAAGAACGTAAAAAACGTGAGAGCACCATAATGCAGATTATTATTCATTATAATCCTATCAGCGGACGTGCCATGCCTGTGAGATCAGACATCTTTCGAACGGGAAAGGAGGAATTACACGGATGGCATTTTTGACACTAAAAGGGCTCACGATGACACAATGACATGATTAGATGACGCGATATACATATCTAAAGGGATATAGGGATTTTTTTTGCATAAAATTGAAGTAGAGGAGTGGAGAAAGGCGAATAAGGCAGTCTATTAAATGTTCAGGTAAGGTGCTAATAATAATAACAAATGAACCAACATTTATAACATTAAAAAAGTATAGAACGAGAAAAAAGTAGAAAAATCTATTCTACATGAACATAAAAAAGAATTGCTAACTGCTGTCATATTCATAGCGTTCATTCTGGACACCTCAGGGGCTTATGCAGTTTGGAAGATTATGTAAGAAAGAAACAGAAGCCAGTGTCTATATTTCTGATTATTTCATCCTTAAACAAATTTTCCTTTCCGTAAGGAAAGAAGACATGGTTGCCAAGAATAGTAACTTCTTGAGTAAGTTTGAAGACTTCTAGTTAATTCCATTATTATTGTTGACCTGATTCATAAGTTACGTTAAAGTTTGAATACTTTATCTACTTAGAAGCAACTTAAGGTATTTTTAAAGGTTATTATGTGGATGTAATTATAAGCAGTAGATTATGTCATGTAGAAGATAATAATCGTGAGAAGACACCGGATGACTTATTTTTTATGATTTGTCCACGGTTTAGGGCCGTATTAAATATGTAAGTTTAATAAGGAAACTGATTCATTGTGTCATTATGAGTATGGCGCTCGAATTTTTTGGCCATAGAATTCAGAGCGTTGAATTTGATCGATGCTTTTTAGGAGGGACGAGTGAGGTTGAAGGATACCGCAAGGTTCAATTTTGTGCCCACTCCTTCTTCTGGTTGATAATGATGTTGACTCAGAAATGATGCGAAATAGTTATGCTAGTGTTTCTCGGGTGATACATTATTCATAATTAAATAAATAAATCGTACATGTACAAAATTTTCTGCAAACAATAAAGAAAACTACGATTTAGCCGTAATTCTACAGATACTGAATATGGTTTTCTAGTGTTCTATGGTTCTATGGTTCACTAAGTTCTAAGTTTCTATGGTTCACTAGTTTCCTAAGAAGTACAATAGATTTCTAATAACAAAGGAAGCTCGGAATTCATCGTTTGACGCCTAGAATTAGTTCTGTAACTTAGTCAAATAATTGATATATAGAAATCTATAAGGTATTCCAGACTCAATTTAATTCCTGCCTTTAAATTATATCAAGTAAAGTAATTCTTATCACAATGAAACGTTATGCAAATGGTACTACATTTTGTAAATAAAATTTATATCTACTAGGTATATCTACGTTCCTTGTTTAAGAATTTTAAGTCCACAAAAATGAGACTGAGCAGCTGAGTGTGGCATTTTATTGACATACCAGCCGTCTTGGATATGCTCAGTCTCGTGTCAAAATCATTCTGTTAAAAAATTGCCTAATGTAACGTTTGACACTTAAAAACTGCTGAGAGTTTTTTTCCATCGGTTTTTTTTACAGTCTACCGCACACACACAACACGCATATTTACGCTGTGCGTGAACCTTTTAAAAACATTAATTTGTCTCCATTTGATTTTGGGGTTAAATATTGAAATAAAGGTTTCACATTTGAATCATTACATGAACATAATGTCGTTCTTCCAAAAGAAAGAATCATTTTATGTTTATTATTTACGCAATTATATTGTTTATTCGCTTTAAATATTTTAACCCATTTGTCATATTGGCTTTTACGTTAGAATGTCGAGGAAAAGAGAACAGTAAAAAAATAATTAAAGGTTTTGGGAATTCATTGCTATCTATATGGATATGTATAGGAATAACAAATTAATTTATTATTTATTACTATTGCCCGGCGTATTATTTACTAGTATTTTATATGTGTGCGCGTTTAAAGTCGTGTACGGTTACGTGCGTATGCCTGTGTAGGTGTGAGTGCGCGTGCTGTCGGGTGTGAGTGCGCACAGCTGTACGGGTGTGAGTGGACGTGTCCATGCACGTGTGCGTTAACGTATGCGAGCACTTATGCGCTTGTGTATTTGGCGATGGCTTTGAAACAATCAAATGGAATTAACCTATTAATTTTCAAGATATCTTTGAAGAATTATATTATCCCCGAATAAATACCAAAACGCCTATAAACACCAGGCGCAGAAATAAGCGTAGTTACTACGTTCAATATATCGGCGCTTTCACACGGGGTCCATTTCTCAGAATTTGTTACTCGAACCTTCAATCGTAATGTGAACTTATGAGTACCATTTCAAAATCTTTGCTCCAGACGCCCGAATACTGATGTTTGGATATTACAAAAATGTAAACCTTTTACTGCAAACAATTTAAGCAAATGGAATTGAAGAAGATAAACACAGAGTATTAGAGTTGAACTATAGAAAAAAATATTTCTGAGTTCTAGACATTAAGTTTGACGATAAGCGTTCGTTTTGAATTGAGTACTCGGATTTGATCAATTAGGGTTCTGGGTAATATAATAAAACAAAAATTACGTTATAGCAATAACAAAATGTTTGAGAATAATAAAAACACCCGAACTCGTAAATACTGGAAAAAAAAATTCATTTTAACAAGTACAGAAATTGATTAAACATCCAAGACAAATTTCACCTTAAATGTTACAATTTTACGGGCCATGCCCTGATGACTTACCAATCTTACGTGCCTTACTCCCTCGGGATGGTCTAATAAAGTCCGGCTTGCGGTCGCTCTCCCGGGAATGCTGCCAGTCCGTATCAGCTTTGCAGGTAACATCACTATGTAGGTAAATTTAAGGCCCGCTTAATAAAATATTCGAACCGGAAAGGATTATAAGGCTTCCCTACGTAAATAGTGCCGATATATAATTACGTGGACGTAAATATTAATTCACTTTGTTTATATTTGAGCAATACAATTATTAATTATATTATTCCACGATAGAATTATTAATTATAGCTGTGCCTCACCAAGTTTATCAAAAAGCAACCAATTATGATTGATGATTAAATTAAATTGCAGTTTTCGACCTATACGAGATTAATTTTCGTTAGTTCCCGCCAATCACAGCGGAGATAGGCTCCGGCAAGTTAAGTTGATACATTTAATACATACATGCATAATTTAATCATGATATCCAACAATCACGAAACAGTTTAACAGTGAAATGATAAACAAACTTACAGTATATTTTGTCCAATATAATTAGGATTAAAAACATCTGTCAAGTAGGTTGCGTTCCTTGTTTCTTCATCGTGTGTTGTCAATAATAAAATTTCTTTTTTTATTATTTTTAATATTAATACTTTATATTATTAAAATTTATAATGATTTTTTTTTTATTTATGTTCATAAAATATAAATAGTATATTGTAAAAATATAATACAAATATAATTTAAATATAAATTTATATTTTATTTTTAATATTGACAATACACTTCGAAGAAACAAGGAACACAACCCACTTGACAGACGTTTTTAATCCTAAATATATTGGATATTCTTATGGCATATTCTTCAAGATGTGTTGCCGACAGTGGAATAAATAGCTTGTATACTTGACCAAAGTTTAAGAACCCCATTATCTTCTTTAGACGCTAAATGCAACGTATTAACATGGATTGCTATCACCAAGCAAATATTAACTATAAAAGAACTCAAAGATCTGCAGATTTACGCATGATGTTATCTTTTAAAATGCACAGAATTTTTTAAGAGGTGTACGTTAGGATTTGTAATCAGGACTGCCTGAGTCGGAAGGTAATTTTTAAACCACTAAACTATCCCTGCTTCCTACACTAAAAATAGTTAATGTGAAAATACTTTCGCTTTGAAGTTTATAAAAGTTCTAGGGTTGAATTTTGATCGTCATACAAATTTTCCAGCCGGACGGAAATTAAAACTGGGATCGGTATGGATTTTAATTAAAATTTAAAAAGTTCTCTTTTCAACTATTTTAAACTATTAAAGCAGTGTCAATAGCATTAAGGTTCACAGAATAATAGGGGCTATTTTGAAGTACTACCCTTCTTGTTACACTTGCAGTCTTACATGGAAGTTCAGTAAGTCTGATATTCATCTTTTGCCATGTTATTGAAAAAATAGTCATTAATTATTTAGTGTGTTCGCATGTAAAAATGATAAACGATGATCCACGAATATCCTAAAAAATAGACTGGAGTACTATTTAGTACACTATGCTACACTCCTTTGCCTACTCCTTCGAGGATTACAGGCGTGATATTAGGTTTTATTTATTATTCAGTAATTTCATTAAGAAATTCAAAAAACTCCCTAGCAGACATTGATACAATTGACTTCGAGTCAAATTAAGCGACAGCGGGAAATAAATTATTAGTGCCGAAATTATTCCACATTTATTACTCAACAAACTACTGTATGAGGTTGAAAAATACAACAATCCATTACACGTGCACCTTTTAAGTAAAGCGTAACCATAGCACGGTAGGGCATGAGGCGTAGACGTAAGGGTTCGTTTAGAGGTAATAGAGGCTCTGTCGTGACGCATTAGAGGGGAGCGTAATGATCTCGCCAAGCGACGCTGCGGCCGGAAACTAGTCTATCGCGGTAAATAACAACATAGTGCTTCCACTGATAGATGGTGTTTTGTGATGGAGGAGGTGTCGTAATAAAGAAAGCTTTTACAATTACCACGCACTAGCTTTACGCCTCGACAGTGACTGATACAATCGCTAGGTGGAAAGAAATTCAGGTTCGCTCTGAGCTTTTTGATTTATAAAGGAACGTTCGAGAAAATGTTGCTACTTAGGAATAGAGCAGGATATATTTTGTGTGTATCGCACAACCATCTGGATTTTATATCAAGGAATAGATAAAACTTTCGTATGGGATTCGTCTTCAGGTACACACCGTGAACGGATAGTGGATTAATGTGGACAGACAAATCAAGAAAAATGTAACAAAAAATGTGAAAGTGCGAATGAAATGCAAATTTTCCGTATTATTATATAATTTTATTCGTAAATATTCATTAATCGTGATTAGAATTATAAGTCTAAAAATTTACTCTTGTAGAGAGTTTCTACCTGCGGTTCAATGGTAAATAAAATTTTATGTAATTGTCAATATCTACGTTCACGCATTTTCTTATTTAACAAATAATAAAATAGATAAGAAAATATAATTTTAAAGTATAAAATAAAAAGCCCAAGAACACAAAATTAAAGAGTTTGAACTCCAAAATGAAAGTAAAATATTTACTTTCGGAAATTGAACGAAGAAGCGACAAATGGGATGGAGTTACGGAAATGAAAACACTCATTAACAATTAATTGTGGAATCCTATGTGCAGATGTCTCCCAACCGCTGACGATATCGTTGCGAGTTATAACGACACATACAAAAGAGTGGATTTATTTGGCGATTAATTAAATTATCGACGATTTCAGAAGCACATCTTTATAGTCAGAAATAAATGAAACTCTTATTCTTCTCTCTTCTTTTTCTTCTTCTCATAAAACCTAAAATGTATAAGTTTTCAATAAGATCTAATAATAGGGAAGAGTGTGAAAGTACATGCAACGTATGTCGTTACTCCTCCATCCGTATATTCATTGCTATAATCTGAATACTATGTAACATTTCTTTTCTCGCTTACCAAGATTTTTCTTACGAAGATAACGTTAAAAAGGTAAGACTGGTCTGTATCGATCGTAGACAGATCTAAGACAATCGACGTTTAACATTTACGGGTCATTTGTACCTCGCAACCACTAGACTTTGAAGCCCAAGTGCACAGCATTACGAGCCCTGAACTTATCAGAAATCAAGAAATAGCTACTGTTTAATGATACTCAAAATTAGGTTTAAATTAGGTTAAAATCTAAGCTTGTTGCGATTGGAATAGTGAAATACTCGTATGTCGTCACAGGTAAAGAAACCAAGTAGCAACAAGACAACGTAACTTGTTAAAGCCCGTCTTACTAAATCCAGTTTCGCGGGTGCTGGGGTATAGCAAATTGTATTTATTCGTCGGACCGGGTGATCCGCGACGCTTGTTAGCAGATTCTTTTTACAGCGTTTCAAATTTCGCCTTGTCAGAAATGTTGCCTAACGAAGCCGCCTTTGTATCATGATGCGAAAGTCAAAGTGTTGTCTTTTAAGTATTCTATTCAGACGTAATAGTGAATGTTCATTAGCCTGTTTCCTAGCTATCTTTTCAATGTACAAATATCCCTGACATTTACCACCCTGAACTATTTTGTATTTAGAAATGTTTTTCATTTCGTGGCAAAATGTATTTCAAAAACAATTGAGAATATAAGATGAAACAACATAGTATTAAATTTTTTATTGCGTATATATTACCAATCTCACGTACCATCAGCAGTACCATCAGTGACAGCATTACCAAATAGGATCTTTTCGCTTACATTTTAGAAACTACCATGGTTAATTCAATGGTGGATCTGATGATAACCGGTTAATATACACAACATCTACATTTCATTGTAGCTGTTCCAGGTGATAATAATCTAAGCTATCTAAAATTAAATTCCAGTCGCGTTTTAATTTCTCTCTTTGTTTCAGATCTGCTTCTAAGCTGCTGTGACCACTGTGATCATTATCTTGACCAAAAATTCAATTTAAATAATGTTCAAATAGAAACTGTATGAAACCGATAGCATCAGTGAAAAAATTGGGATTATGATTGTTTATCTCGACCAACTCTATCTGTTCATAGTATCCTAAAGGTACGGTAAGCGACTTTCAATTTCGTTAGAAAATTGGTAAGTATAGGTAAAAATCGGCCTATTATGTCCCCGCATAATGCGATCAGGGAGCACTGACCCTGACTAAGCCCCGGATAATCTCATAACGAGGCGTAATTGTGGGATAGGTTCAAGGACGGTCCCGGACGTGTAGGGTGTAGGGAACGTGACAAGGATTCTTGTTAGTGTAAGGACAGTATCAACAACGTTAGAAGCATGTTGCGTATCTGTGATATGAAAGATTACATAAATTACATTATTTTGTTTGGGTAGAAATATTTATTTATGGTAATGATGGTGGTCCCGGGGCAAGCTGGAAGCGTTTTAGTTCCGTTTTTATTACCTTGTGGACCAGTACTTTGTAGCATTACATATATACATATGTATATGAGCACATCTATAAACAGATTAATATCTAAAATACATTGTTCTTTCAGCGTGTCGGCGCTGGCATGTATCTGTATCACTTATGTATCACTTATAAACGACCATCATCACCATCATCATCATAATCATCGACATCATAATCAAGGTCAGTATTATCATCGTTATTATTATTATTATCATCATCATCCTTTCATTGCTCATAATTAAATATGGGTTTCTTGTCAGAATGAGATCGGTTAAGGTTATATTTATGAATATTGAGCGAATGATATTCTCAAACTACTCTGTGTACCGTTGGAAACTATGCCTTATATCTGCTATTTATCATTGGCCTCGAGTGCAAAGTATGAGGACCCACTAAAAATTCCTGCTCTAAATATTTCCTTTCGAAATTCGTAAGTTCTCCGGGGGCAAATTCCCGTTGATGGCGAAAGCTTTTCGTCAGTACGAGTTTGTGATGACGGTAACATGAAATTTGGAAATAGATTGTTAAATTGGCACGTTTCAATGTGATTCAATCGAATGGGGAATCAAATTCAGCGGGTTTTTAGGATCCCGAACTCGTATAACAAGTGTAAAATTCTAGAGATACGCTTTATCATACCTATAAACTCCACGGGTGTCATACTAAACTGACATTTATACTTCAGAACAATCGAGTAAGCGCATAACTTCAGCAAAATTTGCGGATAAATCTGTGCATGTGTCTCCATGTTGTTGTGTTGTATTTAACGATCTTGGATATGTATAGAGAAGTTTACTCTTTTACATGGTTATAAGTTTTACTTCCAGTATTAGCACCACTGTTGTATCTCAAAATTGAGTATATATATTTTTTGAGCCTTTTATGGTTTCATTGCTGGAGGGATCACTGGTCTTACGGTACATATTTGTAAGGTTCAACAATATTCCTTCGTCTACTGCATCTTTAAATCATTCTGACATATTAATATTGTGTTTGTTTTGTGTGTTGCATTTACGTTTTTTTTGTATCCCTATAAGATAACATGTATATAAAAAAAACATACATATATATATATATATATATACCCTACACATATATATATATATATATATATATGTAGGGGCGTGGGGCTCAGTCAAAAGGCGGAACTGTTCCTTTTTGGGTGACGACAGTTTATTGGTTCAAAAAAAAGAAGAAAATGACACTCCACATGTTATATAAACGCGAGCAAACGGTTTTTTATGCGTCGGCGGCCAGTTATATACCGAGTACACATGCACGCGGCGAGATTTGGTGTCCGACTGACTATTCGGGAAGACGCGGCTCACGCGCTCCCGTGAAAAGCAACACTGCGCGCGCGGTGTGTTTTACTACGCATGCGCGATGCAAATTATTACGCTACAACATTCCCCCTTTTGTCCGGCTATAGTGCCCTCACGACCGGACAAACAAACTGAAGCACTAGGCGTAATGCTCCAACTACGTACGTTTACGGGGACGTTCGCGTTTACGTATAGGATTTACCGGCTCCGGTTCCGACTGATCACCCTCACGCGCATGATATCTTCGCATATCCATCACGTGGAACTTCCCTAGCACTTCCGTTGGCGTAGCGAAATGGGATATAAGGTAGGTAGTTGGGCTCACCTTCTTGACTATCCGGTAAGGCCCATCCTTCTTCGGAGCTAGCTTTGAGCTGACACTTTTCTCAGTCCATCTCTTAACACTGACTTCCTCTTGTCCTTCTAGTTCTTTGAGAATCTTAGATACCTCGGTGTCAGCGAGTTCGTCTTGCCGTACCACAGTAGCATCCCAGCTAGGCGTATCGACGATGACCGAGCACACTCCACAACCATCACGAACCTCATCATCACACGGCGGGCGACTTAGGGTATCCGGAATAAGGTTTGCCTTCCCGGGAGTATAGTCCACCTTCAAATCAAATGATTGAAGCTTCATGGCCCAACGAATCAGTCTTCCCGTTGGTGACTTCAGGGTTAATAACCATTTTAGAGGTTGGTGATCACTGACGACACGTACCTCGTGACCATCAATATAGCCACGAAACTTCTCCACAGCCCAAACGATAGCTAAAGCCTCTCTCTCTGTCGTGGAGTAGTTCCGCTCTGCCGACGTCAGCTGGCGGCTGGCATACTCGATGGGCCTCTCGTCACTTGGTGTCTCCCCCTGGAGTAAAACCGCTCCAAGAGCATAACCACTGGCGTCAGTCCGGAGAATGAATGGACGATTATAGTCCGGTTGGGTAAGTATAGGCGCAGAGGTAAGTAGTTGTTTCAATTGATTGAAAGCATTTACTTGTTCTTCTTCCCATTTCCAGGCCTGATTCTTTCTAGTCAGAAGCGTGAGTGGTTGGGCCACCTTCGAAAAATTCGGGACAAACTTCCTAAACCAGGAGCAGGTTTGCAGGAAAGTTTTCAAGTGCTTTAGTGAGCTCGGCGCATTCATGTTGGTAATGGCTGTTACCTTGTCAGGATCTGGAGACACTCCTTGTGGCGTGATGACATGTCCCAGATATTTGACGGTGTCACGGGCAAAGACACATTTATCACGGTTGGCTCGGAGGCAGAAGACACGAAGGCGATCAAGAACAACTTGGAGATCCTGCAGATACTGCTCGAAGGTAGGTGAAACTAAAATTAAATCATCAATATAACCTAACAAAGTCACGTCTTTGAGAGCAGCTCCGGATCGAAACCGGTCGATAAGCCGTTGAAACGTGGCCGGTGCGTTCTTAAGACCAAACGGCATGCGTTTGAATCGATAGTCGCCGAAGGGAGACACAAAAGCAGTCTTGTCTTGGTCCTCTGGCCGAACAGATACCTCCCAGTAGCCGGAGCGAAGGTCAATGGTACTCATGAAACAGCTCTTTCCTGTATACTGCAGCAGGTCGTCAATGACAGGTAACGGGTAAGCGTCACTCTTGGTGATCGCATTCAGTTTCCGAAAATCAACGCAAAATCTGAAAGACCCATCTTTTTTGGGTACGAGCAGAGCTGGTGCCGCCCATGCAGACTCACACTCCTCGATGATCTCCTCTTGAAGCATCTTTGACAACTGGGTCTCCATCATAGCCTTTTTGGCTGGCGTGAGTCTGTAAGGGGCCACAGCAATAGGAGGATGGGCACCTGTTTCGATGCGATGCTCCGCAAATGGTGTAGGTCCTCCCCCTTCACCGAAGACATCTGCGTATTGCTCTAGGAGCTCTGCAAGTCTGGTCCTCTCCGAAGATGACAGCATCACTCCCTCATCAGTGCGCAAAACATCCGCAACGGCGCAATCCACATATCGCCATGATGACTCACATAAAAGCGGGCGTGTAACTTGAGGATGATCACCCATGAACCAAGAGTGACTAGGTAAGTGTAGAACAATACGTGCCTTACGTAGAAAATCTATCCCTAACAGTGTATCATTATGCTTAGCGTCAGGTAAAATTATAAACGTCGTAGGTATTATCGAACCTTCGAGTTTGACATCTAAGTCGGCGAGTTTTACATTAACGTCGCGAACTAACCCAACCGCTAATCTAACACTTAGATTACTATCGCTAAAAGGATGATTTAGTTTTTTAAGTAATGCGTACAAGCTAGCTCCTGCTATACTGCGCTTAGCAGCAGTATCAACTAACCCGGTACCACGAAAACCGCGAATCTCTATGCGTAGAATCGGACGACTATGAACGTTATTACTAGCCGACGACGCATACGATTGCTCCATACATGTTACATTTTGTAGTTCCACAACATTACAATCACATAACATAGTAACATTAGGGAAACGATCAATTTTACAAGCCGGGTTGTTCCCAGTAGGTACATCATTACAACTACGAGTCACATCAGTATTATGTGACACAATACTGGACGGCAACGACGTATCAAAACAAACTGAGTTTCTAAAATTGTCACCACGTTGCAAGCCCCTGGGAGTCAACCCATGATTAGGCATAAAAATCAAATTACAAATCTTTTTGTTCTTTGACATATTTCTTCTTATAATCTTTGACGAATCGTCATAGTTGCACGAATTAGGCGGTAAATTGTCAACAAACCGGCTTTTGTCTATTAACAGGCTACAGTTACAAACTGACGATTTGTCTCTGATCGTCGAATAGTTTGCTCGTAAACGCAATTTATTATGTTTACTGCAACAATTTACGGAAGGATCATACATACAACTCGACTTATTGTTATTAATATTCTTACAACTTTTATCAACGACATCTAAAACATAAAACGAGTCTTTCGATATTTTACAATTAGGACTACTAGCGCGTATTACGCCCTTCGTACCACACCCATAACATGAAATTCCCGACACTGAAAGTTCACTCTTTCGTTTTATTTTATGACACTGATCGCGCAGATGTCCACTTTTACGACAATATACACAAAACATTTTACCTCGATTCGTATTACTTGTTACCGTGTCGGATGTTCGTTGAGTACCGCTCGGCGTAGCATCTGGTTTGGCCGCATACGATTGCGACACGATCCTTGCATGCGTGGCGCCGAAGAGAGGCAGCGAGGCCCGCGGCGCCTGAGACGACGCAGACGGCTGAGGCGCCTGCGCGCTAGCGGCGGGCGCCGCGTCGGTTACGCGCGAACTTGATGATGGCGAAAGTGTAACCTCAGCGAGAGAATCTTCTACACTTCGAGCTTTTTCTATTAAATTATCCACGTCACTCACGAACTCTCTCGTCACTCGTTTTCTTATCCTTTTGTGTAATAAGCCGTAGATGATATCCAGTTTCATTGGTTC
>DWJK01002116.1:0-15256 GCA_018248815.1 Croniades pieria auraria
CACGCCACTGAGCTCGATCTTCAGCTCTTCGCATTCAACCACTGCCAGCCACTTTGCGTATATCGTCACTCCACCTAGCTGGAGCGCGTCCCACGCTACGTTTGCCAAGTCGCGGTTTCCACTAATAATGATAAATAATAAATACGAGTAGTGTTTTATATATTCACGTAGCGATATTAAATTAATGTAAAAATTAATGTAAAAAATTAATTAATTATTGCAAAAAGTAAATATTAAATTAATGTAAAAATAGAGTTATTCCCTGTTCCATTGGAGTTCGTGTAAAATGATATTTAAATCTTTATCATTGTTGAATATGACATTAATAGTTTAAACCTAGACTTAAATTTTCATAGTGGCACGGATTATGTTAATAGAATCAAATCGGATGCGAGGTTCGTTTGTGAAATATGTGCATAATGTATTCTGAAGAGGGAGTGCGGCGAAATATTGTGGCGGTTTCATTATCCCTCTAAAATAAATCTGTAATATTTATTATGTCATTTTACTGAAGAATGTTCGTGTGAGATGTTTGGTAGCAGATGCTACTGAAACTAAATAAAATATGTTAATTTTATTATAATATAACGTCACGCCAGGTCTCTTACGGAGAAGGTAGATTGCAAGGGGTAACAAATATCACTATCCTCACGACGTGCTACAATATTTATACATACATACGTATGTATCATAACGCCAGGTCCCTTGCGGGGTAGATATAGAGAACGTAGTGCTAAATATTTGTGAATTTATCAGTCTCTCTATACACTTACCCTGGGTTCGGAGACTTCTGGCTACTCTATCGATAAGTAACTTATTAAGTTGACTTTTACGTCATCAGGATTATATTATATGTATGTGATCCTGTCCGAGACACGCTCGATTAGTTGAGTGATGGTTTAAGAGAATGATCCGAAGCTGTGTTCATGATTTTACTCAAACCGATATTCGGTAAACACTCGACTTTAGGATGCAAGTGAATTGATATCTCACGAAATCAAATCTATTCATTAAATATAATGCAAGTGATATTTCATTCGCTTTTTCTATATTATTACACTATTATAAGTGCCTCGTTGGTTGAGTGGTTGCGAGCACGATGCCGACTCGCAGTCTGAATGTGTGCCCGGTGTATGACAATGGGCTCACCATCTATTCCAGTGTGGGACTTAAACGTATCTGGTGAAGAGTGGGGATGTACTACACTCCTCTGCCTACTCCTTCGGGGATTACAGGCATGATTTTACGTTACGTTTATTACACTATTATATGTCCTTATTTTTGTAAATAAAAGTTATACAAATTTAATTTGGATATAAAAAAATGTATTCTATAAAGAATATTAAATTTTCCCTCTATTTTAATAGTCGTATAGCTTAAGCTTAATTAATGAATATGTTAAATCATAATAATGTGAAACGTTAATTAGGATCACGAGCGATGTTTAAAATATATCCCCAGTTATATCTGTACCAGGATGTTAGCATCCAGCTCAGTCGCTCGTTAAGAATTCAATTAGGATTGAAAACGAATTATTCATTGGCTTAAATCAAAACATATTACTGCTAATTATCGCCAATAAATGAAAATTAATTTAAAATCTGACTGCAAATAGATTTGTCAATGTATTAAGGTTGACTTTATTTAGTTTAAGTCCTAATGACTGTAATGTTATCAAACTCTGGTAGATGTGAACACGTAGATACCATTGTGAGATATTTAGGAAGATATTAATTTGATAAATACATATATACCTACCACTTAATATTATATTATAACACTATGTTTCTTACGAGGCTAGCAGAGAACATCGACTACCATATATTTGCAGACCCAACATGTTTCTCTCACATTTATCACTTCATATACCTACGTCGTTTCGAAGACCTCCGACTCTTTCACCAGCCAACATCTGCCAGCTCAACATAGGACACTGTTGGTCTCCCTTGTACTCTATATCCATCGCCTTTGCCTTTAATATTACATACATAGAATATTACAATAACAATTTGTCAGAGAAGGGCTTCAGAAAGTCCCAATAATATTTTACATGATAACCGGATACTGAGACAGTCCGCGCCGTACTAAACTTTACTGCGATTCGATTCGTTCACTTCCATTTTTATTACAAGACAGAATTCTAAATTGAATTGGTGTAATATTGTAGTTGCGGTCCGCAGACGCGCGGGCGTAAGGAATCGATAGGCCCCGCTGGCCGAGCCCGGCCACTTGGGAGCTTTATAGCCGGAAGTTCCGTGACGGAACAGACTCCCAGTCCGTGATCGTTACAATACCAGCTCGTTCGTTCGTTCCTTTAGGAATATTTACTTCGCTAATATTCTTAATGTTCCTTTTATTTTAACATAATTCATTAACGTTTAACATTTTGACAGTACAAAAATATGATGCACTACTCGTAAATTAGACTGTTACCATTATTATTGTTACATCATTAGCCAGACCTCGGAGAGGTAGGCAGAGTGCGCCGAATGAAAAATATCTCTATTTGTACAGACCTGCTGTGTTTCCTTTTAATTAAATACGTTCAGTTATCTCAGTGTCACTTTATATGTTAGGAGTTCGGTTTACCACTGAATTAAGTTTATAATAAGTGGATACTATCGTCTAACAAAGTTATTGTCTAAGAGTAGTGGATAACAAACCTATTAGTTTGTTACGCGAAACGAAAACAATAGTTCTCGGGAATTGCGTTAATCAAATGTTTCAATAGGAGGGGGAAAAAATAGGCTGGCTCATTTAAAATTTTTATTTAATTTTACGAAAGTTGTAGTTTGTTCTCTGGTACAAAAACAATATAACAATCCGTGTGGTGTTAAAACATTTGACGACTAACGTACAATAGAACATTTACTTAAGAACAACTCAACGAACGTCCCGAAACGCAATTTAAGCAGCGGTACAAGTTCTAACAAATCGCTAAAATTGACTTTGCTCTGATAATAAGTATATTTTACAATTTACATATATTTGTTTTTAATAATATCTGTTACATGAACATTATTAGTAAAGGTACATTAAACATTATAAATTCAGATTAGCCGAACGGTAGTTAAGAAGAAATGTTCGTTTTACAGTTTCATTACTTAATTTATAAAAACTAGCAAGTAGCTACAACGACAAAGGTCCCACGAGTACTCCAAGAATTAGGAAAACACACTAATTTATTATACAATCAGTATCCTACTTACGAGATATAGTCGTGATGGTGTCATCACATTTTAAGTTTCGAGTCTAAGTATTCATTCAGTAACAATTTATAAAAGATTAGGCTATTAGGTCCGAAGAACAAAATATCTGTATAATTTGTGAAATAAAAATGATTGACGAGTCGAAAATATACCGAAAATGGGTAAATCCAGTAAAGTTTATTCTGACATGGTCAAGTAAGTCACTTAGATATCATTATTAATATTTTTGGAAAATGTATAAATATTATTATTACTCTATTATACTGTATTATACAAGATAATTTTTGAAGGTCATTCTACCCACATAACTTAAAAAATCTTTTTTGTCTTTGGCTTTGAGTTCGAAATAATCAGAGCCTGAATAATAAGCTGAAAAGAGAACAAGCACGATATCTTTATATTTTTTCAAGTCTTTGTTTTTGTTTTTCAGTATAGTTTATTAGATGAAAGCAATTCTTGGATATTTTTAACAATTCCAATAAAACAGACATGTCATCACAATCAATCGAAACCCGATTAAAAATGTTATGATATGTAAAACAACCATTTTGTCTCGTTGTGAATATTTACACAGCTTGAGGCAATAAACGATTATGCTATTAATTGGCTCGAGCGTACGTTTCATAAATTCGCTTGCGTTAATTTGAGGGGAATTGTGAGAAACGAACAGAACGATCAAACAAACCAGCGGAAAAATATTCTTTTTAGAGAGCGGATAGCGGAGGGTAGTCAAGAAGTGGAATGAGTGGAAAATATAACTGAACGTGTTAGTATCACGATAGTGCTCATCGCACTGGTGTGTTATAAGTACAGAGGTACTTCACGACGTCAACACAATAATTATTGCTTCACGTACTAACTATCGCGGACTTCTATTCCATTATTCCTACAGAGAAAAAATATGTGCACATTTATTTATTCAACTCCACACATGTTCTTCACTCGAGTTTATGAAATGACTAGGAAGTGAGGAGGATATTGCACGGGAATGGCATAGTTCGGTGTCATACGGAGGTGGTGATCTGCTCGATGAGGTGGTGCTCGCGGCGGCGGCAGGGCGCGCGGCACGAGGCGACGCGGCTGCAGGCGCTGCCGTGGCGCGCCAGCCCCTCGGGCACGCTGCGTGATGGACGCAGCGCCCCGCGCCGCCAGCAGTCGGGGCAGTGCGGCGGCGCACAGCACGTGCGGTCCAGAGGCGCCGCGTACGATAGCGACTTGGGCAGGCGTACGGCGCAGGCGGGCGCGCGCCACGCGCAGTACGCCGCCGCGTTGCCCGCGCCGCACGCGCACCACGCCGCCTCACAGCGCGGCGGCGTCATGCACGGGCACGCCTCGGAGATGGTCGGCGCGGGCAACGGCGGCAGCGGCTCCGGCTCACGCTTCGAGAACCCGACGAAGAACAGCAGAAGGGCCCCGGCTAAAGTTGCGACGGTCGAGAAGTAGAACCCCGCTCGGGGTATCTGCTGATTTATGTATCCGGTCACTGGCACGCCGACTATCACGGGTATAGCCTCCGCTCCTTGTACGAAGCCTGTGCACAACACATTATAGTTGTTTAAGAATTTGAATATTAATATGAAGATTGAGAATATGTAGGAAGAAAGTGATGAATGTAGAAGGAGATCGTCGGGTCTGTGAGGCTGTAGATATGTGGCACTGAGTACAGACTGCCTACTTCATAATAGACAATATGATAATAACATAACAATATAGCTAGATGAATGCGTAGTGATGAAAATTTTAATAACATTGAAGCTTACTCCAAACTTTGGTGAAATGACGACCTCGGACGCGCTCCATTGTTAGCATTTTCATTGAATATAAAAAACCTCCCAAACATAAGCCGTACATCCAAGCGAAGAGCACGTATCCGTGGTAGCCTTCGACGCTGCTCAAAGCGAGCATTGAAATACCTGAAAAGGAATATTTGCTAAGTCTTACCGATAAAATGGCAATCACAACTTTGAAGAACAAAATCGGCAGGAATAATTTAACTCATACGAATATATCATTACCTATTCCTAACATGGCGGTTTGGCACAAATATTGCTTGGACACAAGACACTGCGCGGACGGTCGCACCAGCACGAGGCCGAAGCCGGCGCAGCCCAGCACGGCCGCGAACCCAAGAAACGTCTGGAGCAGAACGAGTGCACTTTCCTCCAAGCCCTCTTGAAAGCCTTGCAAAGCCTGCGAAACCAATTTGAATGTGGTTAAGGGGCGCATAAAACTGAACTTCATTACCGGGACTTTCGCTCGCTTACCAAAAAAAACACGGGCGTATAAAGGCCAAACGCAGCAAGCCCCGCCGCCAACAACAAAACTTTGGCCGGCCGCGACTGGAGAGGGCTTAAATCAATGAGCGGCGCTCTTTTTAGGCCTTTCTTTTCTTTCACCTGCAAAAAACGAATTGTATTCTATGCTTATCTACATTTGTATCATAATTAACACTTTTAACATTCCTCTGTTACGTTTAACGTTCCGCGGGTGGCGAAGGATCAAAGCCAAAGTCTGCCACGCTGGCCACGTGCGGACTAGCAGACATGTATGTATGTGTATATGTAGATATATGCGTAAGTAAGAATAAGTATACCTAGTTATATATTTATTTCATAAATATCGTGTATGTGACGAAATAGAGAATAGTATCTTGAGTAACATTTTTTAAAATTATTTGAGTTAGGTACCCTCCCAAACCTTTATCATCACCTGGATCGTTGGTAGAAAATGCCAAATGGCAAGTCCGTCCTTAGCTCCCAACAATAGACGATAAATTAATAAGTTGTCAGCGGTGAGCTCCGCGGAGGCGCACATTAATTATGAACTGTAGAAGCGGAAGAAAGGTTTAAAATACATTTCGACGACTAAGCTTTTCTCGAGTCGTGATAAAATACTTTGTCGAGCGTTTTAATTTCTAAATTAATGAAATGAATAACTGTCAAGTGCGCTTACTTTTCGTCGCTGGTTTTTCAAATGCAGTATAGCGCGTCGTTGGGGGTGGTACAGAGAGGCGCTCCGGTACACCGCGCTCAGAAAGAACGCCAGTATCAGTATTCCTGTTATCGCTTGCAGTCCTAATCGCCAGCCAAGTTTGCTGTAAGGTATGAAAATTAAAGCATCTTTTGTTCTGCTTATGTTAAGTATTGACATATACATTTTTTATGGACATAGGTACAGTTGTAACAATATAAAAAAATATGGAGTACATTAACACGTAACAAGTGTAAATCAATATTAAAATTATGGACTCTAAATTTACATTAACATACATTAACATGATTTTGTTAATAAGATATGAAAACCCCATAACTATTTAAAGTAAGAAATTAATTTAAACATACGAAAATATTAAGCAGTATCAAGGAGAAAAACATCAGTTTAAAATGTTATCTCAAAACACTTTCTCGTTTAAGTCAGCCGCTCGTCCAATGACTTGTAGTCGGTAATTAATCCCATGTAGCCCGTCTCGCGGGTCACGAAGTAGTTAGCTGAGCTGTCTCTCTCCTTTTGTCTCACTTCTTGATACGTACTTTGATTTAATTCGTAGACATTTTATTTACTTCATATTTTCTTTAAGCAACAATAACTGTGTTTTTAATTTAACACAAAACGTCGTTTATTCATTATTGTTATTATTAACATAACATCACACTAGGTGCTTACAGGGTAGGCAGAGAGGACCATGTATAGTAAAATAACTACTGTAAATAGACGTAGTAGGGTGAGATACGAGCGGTCATTTAAAGTTTTAAATCTGGAGTCTGAATACTGATCAAGGTCGGACGCAAAAGTGATCACCTAATAATTATATTACCTAAATTATTAATTCAGGTATCTAAAGATTGATTATTAATATCTACCTGTTAAATTACTCATTTATTTATTAATAAATAACAAAATTTGTCCATTTTATAATGACCTCTGGGTCTTACGGGACCTATCTTATTATGTTACATTATTTTGAATTATTATTGAATCAAAAAATTTATTAAGTTTTTAAAAAAATCCTAACTATAACAAAACTCCGGATGCTGATTCGATTAATAGATTATTTCTAAGCCACCTAATGAATTATCTCTCCTTTTCCTCCAGGCCGCCTCGTCAGTGTAAACAGACCTTCCTGGATAATAACCTCACCGCTGGATAATCTGAGCACAAACGGGTCAAGGGACACGCTATCTCGACTATTTCTTTCAGCAGACAGGCGCTACGTGTTTGTATTTGTTTTGGAAATGCTTCAACAATTAAATAGATATGTTTTAATTAACTTTTTCTTCTTTTAAAAGAAAATCCGTTACATCATGTCAATTATCTTGCAAGATTATTTGAATTTTAAACAATGACGTGCAAAACAAGCAGATGCAGATTAAAGGAACTTGTTTTAGTACATATATTAAATCAAGTACATTGGAATATTTCTGCACTCAGTTATCTGACCCCAAAGTAGGCTACAGCTTTTGTTGGGGTAAGCAGAAGGCTCATAAAGTACATACATACTCGTATATCGTAATATACACTTATGTAGATACTTTTTTACTTTCAGTAGATATTAAACAGATAAAATATATTTTTCTTGTTACTTGTTTCACATAAAATTAAATTTTAGTTAAAACAGGGTAATTCAGCATGCTTGGTTGGTGGACTGGTTGCGAGCGCGATTGCTTATTGAGTGGTTCTGGGTTCGAACCCCGAGTTTCGTACTATTACATTTTTCTATTTTGAAATTTGTTTTATTGGCTGCACTCACCGTCTATTCCATGGTGGGACCAAAACGTAACCGCTGAAACGCGGAAGTGTACTACACTCCTCTGCCTACCTCTTCGAGGAGTGAAGGCGTGATGTTACGAATGTTACGTAGACACTTTTTACTTTCCATATTGTACGGAAAATATATTTTCCTTGTAACTCGTTTTACGTAAAACGAACTTTTAGCTAAAGCATAAGGTTATTCAGCATAATGGTTTTATCTTTTTTTCAGTACGCGCTGCGCTTTAGGTACAGTTCATAGCTGCTGAATAATCCGCGCGGAAACCGAGGAATAATCGACGCCATCTTGTTTCTTTCTTTGCCCCGACACGTTACATTGTATATTCATTAGCATTAATGTTCTTTTGATATTTTCAGTAAAATATTCGTTTCAATGTAAAATAAAATAATAAAACTATTGAAGATAGTCTCCGTGAGTGCTTGGTTGTTAAAATATTTGATATTCATTTTAAAAAGTCATAATATTATTTTTAAGGTTACATTATTCAGTATTGTGTTCTAGAAAATATTCAGTTTCAAAATTGACCCCTAAGCAACTTCATTAATTCGGTTTTATGAAACTATTATCATTTGTATTAAAACAAATACATGATTGGAATGTTGATATCGCGTTAAATTAAAAGTATTTTTACAAATTTAAATCTTACCCTACTGCCTCTTTATAAGCGACGCTGAAGAGAGCGATGCCCACGCCGCCGCCCGCGTGGGCCACCAGCTCCACGAACTGTCGCCGTCTCCTGAAGTACGCTCCAAGCACCAGACCGGCCGCCTCGCGAACCAAGCCACACCCGACGCCCAGGACTACACCTGGTGGAATGTTCTGATATGTACTGATCAGGAAAGTGTATACTAAGTAAAGTTTTGTTTAAATACTACTACATAAGTTTTGAAGTGTAACAGGGAATGAAAACTGGTGGAAAAGATAAGCATCGTAAGGAAACGTGCAAACCGTAGAGTTCTCTATAATGGTCTTTAAAGTGTACATGTCTGCCAATAATCTAAGTCTAATCTAAGTGTATAAGTCTGGCAGATAATGCCTGTAGCTATTTCATTCTGAGAGGAGACTCATACTTTAGTTATTGTCTTAAAAATTTAATCAACAACGGGACGATAAAAGATTAAGTTGCAAGGAGACATATCGATCCCGTTAAACTTTCAATGTTGGTGTTGGTTTGACTCGCTGCGGTAGAATCAAAGCATAATAGTCAATTAAATTTTAAGAAGTTTTTACTCTATCCTAAACTCATCCGACAACACTTAACATTTGTTAATTGATAACTACTACAAATAGTTCTTCAACGTGTTATCAGAACCACGGCAGTATTAAATACTCGGTATTAGCAATGATCGATCCAAGGTACGATAGCATCGTTTAAGTTAACTGGTCGTCTGTGATCTACCCTCACGTGGCGTTTACGAGTTATACGTAGATTCAGTTAGTTCGCAGCTATTTGAATAGTTCGCGAACTAATTTAATATGTACTGCAATTGGGAACCTCATTTTGGTTTCAAAACGACATTCTGAAAATGTTCACTTATTCGGTTTAGTTTCGTTGTAACTTTCAAAGTGGAATTTTATTCGCATACCCTATTTCCAGTGAAATGTAGTACTACGGAGAAACTATAGAAACATACCTGGCAGGAAGTTGCCTTCATGTTAAGCATAAACTACTTTTATATTTACTACGTAAAAGGGACCAAAACTAACCTAACCTAACCTAATCTAACGTAACCTAACCTAACCTAACCTAACCTAACCTAACCTAACCTAACCTAACCTAACCTAACCTAAAGAAAGAAATAGGTGGCGCAGTTTGACTTTCATAATGACGTGGCCATTACAGTTTCAGTATGTAGTTTACAATAAGCACATAACAAACACTTGCAATGCTCTCGTGTCTGATACAATGAGAAGTGTGTGTGTGTCGAACTATTAAAATTTTCTGCTACCTTAAAAAACTACATTTTCGTCTATGAAATTTTTGGTTTTCAGAATCAGAAACGTGAAAGATTTATTTATAAAACGGACTTTTAGCTTGTAACCCCATAGTAATAATGAAATTGTGTGGGTGAAAGGATAAACTATTGCGCTGAGATAAGGACAGGGCCCAGTAGTTCTCATTGAGGGACGCTTATGTCCAGCAGTGGACTGAAATAGGCCGATGATGATAATAACGAGTATATTTATGAAATTTTTTTTATCACAGTTTCGTACACACTTACGCATAATTATATTTGTAAGTAGAAAATTGAGTCCTATTTAAAAATACAATATAAAATTCTACTTGGACATAGACAAGAACTACTAAAACATAAAACTAGAATACACAAACAAGTACCATAGCTGAGCAGCGTCTGATGTAACTGTGTGGCGAAGGACGTGAAGAGGCAGGCGAGGGGCAGCAGCAGGCCGCCAAGCAGCGCTGCTAGCCGCGGCGATCTCTTGCGGCTTGCGACCAGAGCACCCGCGGCGCGCGACACCCCCACGCATATCGCGCCCGCCCATACTGGGGGGAAATTTACATTTTAATTTATCTGTAGTTATGTTCTATTAATTGACATATATTTATTGATTAATTCGTGACTATTTTTGATATTGTCTTATATCAATAATTGTGTTAATTAATGTGCGTGGTGTTTGTCTCAATTAAAGTCGTGGTTTTTGTAATCGTTTTAATTAACAATAAATAAATAAATAAAACTTAATTCAGTACTCGACTGTGCTAAATATAGAACATCGATTAGGCACGAGCAATTATCCGATACGTTTCATGCTTTGGTTATATATTTAGGTTGCTTTCCGATAATTATTGT
This sequence comes from Croniades pieria auraria, assembly GCA_018248815.1. NCBI lineage: Eukaryota > Metazoa > Arthropoda > Insecta > Lepidoptera > Hesperiidae > Croniades > Croniades pieria. Next base: position 10,791 of record DWJK01002116.1, read on the forward strand.
TATGTCATCACCATAAGTTTCTTACAGGGTAAACAGATATCACCGAGTGCCAAATATCTCTATCCTTACAGACCTGACGCGCTCCTTTTGTATAGCGTTTCAATGTATTATTCAACAAACACAACAACTTTATATTTAAGTATTTGCTTTCTAATTAAAATGTTATTTTTATTAAAATATACATTGTATGAGGCAAACCTATAAGATTAAGATGTTAAATATATGTAGGAAAGCTCTTTAAATCACAACTAAAGATAAATTCAAAATCGCAAATGGAAAAATCCTTTTACAATATACATACATATATTTTGCTATGTACCAGACGCACCTTTCTCTTTGTTACATTGTTTTTCGTGTTCCAGTACAGTATAAACGTCGTCACAGACGAAGCTATAATATAGTAAGGCATGTTACGATATATTACAATATATTATCTATAGTAAAGTTAGAGTAACATATGTAGCTTTAATATATACATATATCTCTTTTTATATATCGTCAAAATATGTGAACAGATATATCAAAATGTATCCCGGTATAGCACGACATATTATTGCGGGAATAATGACTACGGTAGATTTATAGTACTTTGTTGTATTATTTATAGCACAGTATATTAATATATATTATAGCTCCATTTGTGACGACGTTAATTGCTCTCGCTCGCACAGTGAGATGTCTCGCTAAACACATTAGAGCCAACTCTAGACACCGGTAATTTGGGAAGCTGAAGGATTCGCGCCGCGATAGCAGTTGAGACAATTACAGCGGCAGTACGTTAAGCCGTATTAATATCTTTACATCCATTACACTTGAGGCACTTGTTAATAAAATCAGTGCGATATATCTGTCTATTTACGATAAATAAATTATTTAAAGTGTGAATGTTAATTTATGCAGGTGCCCAGGGAGAATAAGGCTCAGTTATTTTTGCCAAACATAAATATTATAAAGAGTGACGAATGGTGAAGAATGTCAGGTCCGTTAGGCTAGAGATTTTGGCTCGTAAGGGATCTGGCGTGAAAGAATTTATGTATTTATAATTTAAAAAAAAAAGTTTTTTTTTAAGGCTTGCAACACTACAATTAGTAGTGCTGCAGATGTCTATAGGCGATGGTAACCACTTATCATCGGGTGGGCTGTCTGTCTGTTTGTCAGGCCTTTTATTATAAAGTATAATAATAATAGATCCAATAAATAATTTGTGTAGAGTTATATAACTCGTGAATTATACACTTCGTCATTTATAACTATACAGTTATAAGAGCGTTGATTGAAAGTACCCCCGAGATACGGTAAAAGAACTTATAGTTCCGATATCCAAAGAACTAACAAGATAAGAAGAAAGTTGATATGGGGGATCTGCGTGTTGTGTATCATATTTATTGTATAATGGAACAAAAGAACCAAGGAAAGCTTAAGATTGATTCGTGGGCTCTTTTGACAGTTTTATTATCTCGTTTCAACTCGACTACAGTTCAATATTGGGTAATAAAACTTAAATTGATTCCAATAGACATTAGCAATTTCAAAATCTCCCAAAAACACTGAATTGTTTGAAAATATTGCTCCCGGAATCATCTATTTATCTCTAAAACCTAACCAAAGCTGTGTTTCTATTTAAAGCTAAAATCAGTCGCTGTTCTAAGACAGTATTCTATAACACGCTGTCTTAGTATTCGCACAAGTAATGAGCATGTCAGAACAAAGAACAATGTGAATAAAATAGCAATGTTGTTGATCAGTTGTTCCAATCCGTCGAGCCCGCACGTAGCGACAGTGTTCCGGTTGCTAAACTGTGTTCCGATTGCTAATTCCCAATTCCAAAGGCAGAACGCGGCTGACAGTTACGAGTATGTACCTCACCGCCCGTTTCACAACAAAGACCTTTCTCATATGCCGCTTTATATTCACACCGCGGCGTGAACCTTTGAAAATTAATTCAATAAATCATCCCGTTCACAAATAACGGTGACTAATTTCCAATATCCGATTTCGAATTTCGAATTTCGCTTATCAAAGTTTGACATTTATTGTAAACGGCGCGGAGTCAATTGATTACTAATATTTGATTATGGCGTCAGGTCAGTAAGGATGGATATATTTAGTGCTCTGTGCTCTCTGACTATCCCATAAGGGACCTGGTGTGACAATTAATGATAATAATTATGATATTATTACAGATTCTACGTGTTCCAACGTAATGTTGATATAATTCGTTATTAATTAAATATCACCAATTGACAATTGGAATTAAAGTTAACAAAACTTTAAAAAGAACTAACTGCTTCTTTGCTCGAGCGGTTGCGACCGCAATTGCAGATAGAGAGGTCCTGGGTTTGATTCCTTGGTCAGGTACTATTGGGTTTTCTTACTTCAAATTTCTAGTAGTGGCTTGGAGTCTGGATTTGTGCCTGATGTACAGCAATACGCCCGCTCACTATTCCATGATGGGACGTAAACGTAGGTGGTGAAACGTAGGACTGTACTAAATTCCTCTGCCTACCTTTTCGAAATTACAGGCATGATATAACGTTTAAAAAGAACTAGAGCTACGAACTTTATAACAGAATCAAGTTAAACCCGAACCGTTTGTGCGTGATCGTCCAATCTTTGAGCGGTTGAGCTTTGTTTGTTTCTATTTATTTCCACTGGGTGTTGTTGATAGATTACTTCCCGGCTGCCAGTCCCCGGGCGGCGCTTCCGCGATGGATTTCTTTGTAAATTAAATACTCAGCCACGTCACATGGAACCGATTGTCGTCTTCGCGCCCCTTTGTTCGGGTGTACATTTTAATTTGGGGTTTTCTATACGAGACAAAGTTATGTGTGGATGAATGTACTGCGTAATTTTTTTTCACGTTCACCCCTGTTTTCTGCGAAGGAGTAGGCAGAGGACTTTAGTACACTCCAATCATTGAAGTGTTATGTGCTACGTACCACCATGGGGAAAGGTCTATTGTCATATCATCATTAGACTTTCTGTCTTCTAAGGTGAAGATGATATATAACAATGTTTTATTTTTTACTTTATAATATTAATGTAGTCGTGTCCTTCCAAGTGTCTTTTAATATGTAGGTGTACATATTACAAATAAAAAGGTTTCTTTCTTTCTTTCTTTTTCCTATAAAAATTGCTTTAAATACGCTAGTACATAAAGGTGGTGTTTAGCCACTAAAATATATTAAATGTCCATTTCTGAAACTCTTGTCTTTAACTTATGGATAGAAGGATTACTTAGAAGGGTCAAATATCTAATACTCAGTTTTCTTCAACTCAAAAGTTTATAGAAATACATCACTAAAAGTAATATTTATCCAAGAAGAGGTTAAAATAATTCGAGAGTCCACGAACCTCGAGCTATCTGTAACGAAGCAGTTTGCGCGGTATATTTTTCTTTTTCTCTACTGAACGATATCGGGTCTCTGGAGATAGTAAGCGCGGTTCACCAGACAATCGGTTTATTTGTGTTCAAAAAGGTTATACATAAGTATTTCTACATTTGTACTTTTTTTTATCGATTAGATAAGTTCGGTTATTTAGCTCGGCTTTTGATGTCTTTTTTATCGATTAGATAAGTTCGGTTATTTAGCTCGGCTTTTGATGTCCTTTTTATCGATTAGATAAGTTCGGTTATTTAGCTCGGCTTTTGATGTTAATAAACTATTTTTGAGCCTATGGTCAGTCCCTAGACCTTATTGGATAGTATAACATAACCGGAAAATACTGGGAGCGTACTACACACAGAAATACAGGCGTGACATTATGTTACTTATATCATTAGGATATTCCAGTACACTGCTGCAGATTAGTTTCCGATAACTTCCCACCATTGGGGTGCGTTTGCCCAGAATCCGCACGCTGGGCATGCCAGTTGGGGATTGAAGATAAGAGTATATAAAATATTTCAGATTTTTATAATGGAAATTGGCCTATATTTTCTGAGCTTTTTTTTTAAGAATCAATGATCTCGCTTAACGTCTTTTGTGCCAGTAAGTAGATTAACTTTATTCGTTTCTCGACGTCGCGGATATCAGTCAGAATAAACACTGATGTATTTTCATGTTATCTATGATCATGTTATATATGATCTATTTTCGTGTCAAATTTTTCAGCTTTGCTATTTGTGTAACATATAGAGATAGTTCTGGAAACGTTGACGTACTCGAGGTTATCAAATTTGTGTTCCAGGACGCGGCGGGAGCAAGTTTGTTTTTACCTTTTCAACGGTAAGTAAACCTTGCGCCAAGTGTCGAGTCTATTACGCAAATAACTTTGCGCCAGAGGGATTGTTTACTCATTTTATATTAGTCATATTTATTAAAACTTAACATCACGCCTGTAATCCCCGAAGAGGTAGGCAGAGGAGTGTAGTACACACCCACATTTCACCAGTTCCGGTTAAGTCCCATGGAATAGGTGGTGAGCCAATTGCCATACACCGGGCACAGATCCAGACTCCGAGT
>DWJK01002117.1:0-15256 GCA_018248815.1 Croniades pieria auraria
ATTACGTTGATAGATGTCGCTCTAAAACTTAAAGTAATTTCACTAAAAGTTCGTATGACGGTACCTAGATGGCGCTTTTTTTCTTTATTGTAGTAATAAAGCAAGGGGCTGAAATCCGCAAAAAGATCCCTTCTTAACATTTTTTTTCTTTCACGTGTTATGTAAGCGTTAATAAATTATAACTGAATTGGCATGTTTACTTACTAAGTCCCGCTTAAGGCCTGTTTTTTAGAAGCGCAAATGGATAGGTACAGTAGAGATATTGTTAGGTATCTACCAATCATTGTAGTATCTATAGGTTCCTTTACTTACCTACTCTTCAAAAGAATTAATGATTTTCTGATTTAAACCTACTTATCTCTACAAGTACGTACAATAATATGTTTTCTACCTGACAACATAAGTATTTCCTATTTTCCTGGCGCTTTCTTATTAACGAAGTCTAGAAATGTTAATCTTTTTTGGTTAAGGTACCTAAGTACGAGTTGGAGTGTTATTTCTCTAATTTTAGTGGTCTCATATCATTTAACCGAACCTAACCTACGCTACTGGACTGTGGCATCAAAATGTCTGTTTTGAAAATCGTGCTAATTCTACAATATTATCTACCTAGGTTACTTGTTAAACATGAAGTGTGTTTGTAATTGTCCGTATACCCAAAAATTCGTATTCACAATTATGTAGATAATTGAAGGTAAACATTTAGTTTCACATTTAATTTTTGATAATAAATTAAATTATCAAATTGTAAGTAGGTATAGAGATATGATTAAGATGTGCGAAATTATACAATATAGTTACATACGAACAAAGCAAGGATTTGTTTGTTATTGTGTTGCAAAATTAAGTTAATATTACATCTATTATAAGAATGCAAATGTAACGTCACGCCTATATCTTTCCAAAGGGGTAGGCAGAGGGTTGTCGTATAATCTCATCATTTCCCTGCCAGTTCCGGTTTGCGTTTCACCGTGGAAACAGGCGCTAGCTTATTGTCATACCGAGCACGAATTTAGACTACTAGGTACCTACTAGGAATTTCAAGTTAGAACAATCCAACAGTATCCGACTCGAGGAGCGAATCTAGGACTTCTCGATCAGTTGCCGCACTGGAAACCACTCGACCAATGAGGCAGTGGGAGTTATAAGTAGTCTTTACTTATATTTGTATTATAAGAATACAAATATATCTAAATATTATGAACTTAAACTTAACGCATCGGTCGGTACTAAGTGTTCTATGACCATTTGGTTGCTATTTGTAAATCGGTCCAAAAACCACGATTTTTTGTGCAATTTCCCGAGAGGTAAAATTTATTTACCTATGAGGAATTAGACCTGCATGTAAGAATAATAATAATGACACATGTTACATGCATAACTCTTTACTTTACTGAAAGGTAAGTTTACAAAAAACAAATATCTACTTGTAGAGATTACTTGAAAAATAACCAAAGTCGTGTGAAATTACGGAACCATTGCAATATAGGTACACTTCTCGGGGTGTAGGTACTTGCCTAAAAGGTACTCATACCTAACTTCCAAGGGTACATTTACAGCTTTGTACAACTTGCGTCTAGTTGGCATGTAGGTACTTAGGTAAATATCTAACAAGATACAAATAGAAGATATTGCCACGGAATACTTTGCTTATCAAATTTGAATCTTATGTGTAACTTGGAGGGCATAAATTTGCTAAGAGAAGCGAGATTCATGTTGGGGAGAAACGGCGGGGTGGCAATTTATATCGATTGGCAGCCATTATTGTCGCGTCTGCGCGTTGCGCGCCAGTTGTGTCACTGCCCACACAAAGCGAGTTACCTCGCTGAAAACATAGATGGCGCTGCTTTTTATCTCTATATAAAATTCACTTTAACGTCGCGACACCCATTAGTTCTGTCTTTAAATAATACTCTACGTCCTAAATATTATTAATATTACATGATCACGTCAGTTACTTCCGGGGCAGGCAGAGAACACCAAATGCTAAATGTCTGTGCATACCAATTTGATGTGTATTTTTTCATTCTGTAGTCACTGTTTATACCCACAAGAACGTAATAATGTATTAATTTTGTAATAATATAATAATAATGTGTTGAAATTGGAAAGAGTAAACAGTATGATCGAATTCAAAATTTTTGGTTTTCATGAATATTTTAGTACAAAATCTACTGGTAATTCGAATTCATAGAACTGTATACAATCAACACAAAGGTTATTTTTGTAAAGTGTAATGTGAGTGCCCAATGAACGGTAGCTAATTTCAGCAAAACATGAAGCCTCAAAACTTTTAATTTTGTTACGAGAGGTAGAGCAACGCATTGGTATTTTTATATAGAGCTTCAGTTTTATTTGGGAATCATTACAAATTTCTGAGGACTGGTAAGAACGCTTAATATTAGGTCCTTACGTATGAAATGCGGGAAATAGTATACGGAGAAAATGAAACGGAAAAAAAATTATGAAATATTATATTTAATCAATCGAAATGCCATTACTATCTATGCACTTTCACCATTTAATGTGTACCTTGCTCAGTGATTCCTTTGCTGCAAAAATTGTGGGTCAAACTGCGTCATCGGAGTTTAATTTTTTCCTAGTAAGAAAATGTCCAAATGCTGCAAAAATGGTAATCCGTTGGAGCAAGGTCCGGGAAGTATGGTGGGTGTCGGAGACATTTCAACCGCAGCTCCTCCAATTTAGTAATCGTCTGTTTTGAAGTATAGGGTTTAGCGTTGTCGTGAAGCAACAGTGGGCTGGAACAATTGACCAGTCTCGGTTGTTTAATGGCTAGCTTTTCCATTATGATTTAAAATTGTTGACAGTACACTTCTGCAGTAATCGTCTGGCCAGATCTTAGGAAGCTGTAGTGTATGACACCAGCACTGGACCACCAAACGCTCACCAGTACCTTTTTCTGAGTCAACTTTCGCCCGGGACAGAATTTGGCCGGTTCACCTGGGTTCAACCCTTGTGATGAGCATTCCCGATTGTCGTACAGAATCCACTTTTCATCACAAATAACGACACTATTCAAAATTCCCTCGTTATTGTGACGCAGAATGAGTAATGTGACGCAGCACTCAACGCGTGTTTGTTGGTGTGCTTCACTTAATTCATGCGGTACCCACTTATCGAGCTTTTTCACTTCTCCAATTTGTTTTAAGTTAATTAAAATTGTTTTGTTACTCACACCGAAGCCTGCCGCTAGCTCTAAAGTGGTTTGGGATGGATCCGCTTCCACGATCACCTTTAACTGTTCATTGTCAACAAGGGTCTCCGGCCGGCCACGGGGTTAATTCTGAAGGTCAAAATTTCCAAAACGGAAACGTTGGGGCCAAACCGTATTGTGCTTTCTTTTACAGTAGCTTCCACATACACATCATTAATCCTTCGAGCTATTTCTGCAGCGTTGGTGGCGCGTTTGAACTCATGTTCGTAAATAACACGATATTTCAAGTTTTCCATCTCGTGAACAGAACGAAGTCAAAGAAAAATTAAATGGTGGAAAAACAAACGAATTACGAAATTCGAAACAGAAATACACGAGACTAAATTTGAAATTTATTTGAATTTGGAATTCCAAACGAAATCCTAGATATTTGAGGTGAAAGTAGCCAGTTCATCAAAACGCAAATTTCGTGCGTAAGGACCTAATATTATATATAGCCGCTACGCAGCAAAAATAATTGTGATGTGTGTTCTAAAGACGTAAATACACTACGAAAAAGTATAATTTATTTCTACTTATTTGCCTATTATTCGGATTCCTTGAAAGATACTCTTCTCGTAAATGACGGCACGTAATCGACAAAGTTTAGGACCTTCAAAAATGGATAATAAAATCGAATCACATGAACTTTTCAACGCTGAAATAAAATGTGTTGAACTTAATTTCGCAATAAAGTCCGTTATATTTGCAATAAACAGAGAACCGATAAACGGGTTTTATTAGAAAATGTTAAGGCCTCGTCAAATGTCCTTTACGATTTAATAAAACTTCTCTTTATCGACTAATACGGTTTTAGTGCCGCCACTGAGCGATAGATGGCAGTGAAAGATAAAATTAACAAATAATTTCTGTTTATCTTAAAATTTATAGGCTGGTCACGCTAAACTAACAGCATTGGCAATTGAATCCAATCGAGATATGAAATCCTCATATCATAATATTAATGTTACAATTTTTAGAATTTTTTTGAAGTAAATGTGCTGTAAAATATTAACTTTCTAAAGCTTATTGAAAGCTTATGACACCGAATATCAGTGCATTAAATGGAAATAGGGAAGTAATCATATAACGTTAGGTTATCCCTGTAAGATAGTGTAATCATAAATGAAATTCTCATCTGTTGTTTCTGTTCTTCAAGTTTTTGAAGAAAGCAGATGAAAAAAGCTGGCAACAATCACAAATGGCTAAATCCCCTCAGGGACAATTGCAAATGAGCTCAAATGGAAACCAATCTCAAACAACAAATTAGTTTATACAATCTGGTAATTTCTTAAAGTACTTTACAATAACGCTAAAAAAGTAAATAAATAATAAATCAGCAAAATTTTAACTTGAATAAGTAGAGCTAAATTATTCCTAGCACCACATGTCGTTTACCTTTGAAGCCTGTTAAGTATACACTAACAACCGCACATCCGCCCAAAGTTTCATAACTGCCAATACTCGTAACGATAATGACGCAAAATATTGGCAATAAGTTATATTTATTACGTTAGCAAAGTGTTGTAACCCTTATAACGCATATGTTGCGTTATTTATTGAGACCGCGCGTTAAGTTTCTACTCAACATATCTTCTAGTAGCTGCCACAAGCACCAACGCAACATTTGTTTCACAGTCGGCATAAATTAAATCCTAGTAAAATGACGTAATATTGTACTTCAGAATAAAGATCTAGCGCCGGTGAATAATTATAACACATTTAAATAATGACTCTTCAATAATAATTAAGCCAAATATAATAAGACATTTTGTGCTGGTATATTTTTTTTTAAATCATGTTTTTGTTACCATGCTGTGCCTTTATAATTTGATTATTAACATACGTAAATAACCTCATATATAGGGTACTTTTCATCAAATACAGTGATTCTATTTTCAAATATCGCGAGGAACAGTTCACACTTAAGAATTCTGCATAATAATAACGTTTTCAAAATCTACCAACCCATATTTGGCCAGCGATCTAAGAGAAAACCTATATCTAATAATAGAAGAATAAAATCGTTATTAATGATTTTCAAAAAAAATTATGTTAGACTTTTTGGACACTTGCTTTAAGACGACACAATACCACACACTAAGCTTTTGCAACATATTATCGGAACTGCCTGCCTGTTTGTCTATAGAATTTAACGAGAGAATGAAAGAGAGAACTAACTTGTAATTTTCCTGTCCCTCATAAATATCAATTTGAGAGATCATAACAGCAAGATTGTAGGTTCCAGTGAACGCTAAAATGATTTAATGCCTTTTTTGGGCGTTGATTTTGGTATGAGCAAATTGTTTAAGTCTCATAGAATCTATGTTCGCAACAGATACAACCGCTATTGGGCACGAATCTGTTACCGTAACTGGAGTACTCTCTGACATTCGTTTAGTGGATATTAATGATGACGTAGATTTAACATCTGTACTTCAGTCATAATTTTATGAGTAAAATTTACTGTCATAGCTTATTCGAAATCAGTTTTATTAACTTTCCATGACGATACTCAAACATATTTAACCGGACGTCAGACGACTTTTTCTAATCCAAATATTAATAAAGGTCTTTCATTAGGCCAAAAAAACTACCAAAAGAGTTCATTGCGTTCAAGTAGTTCTTCTACACAAAAGGTAGTACTTTTTCCCATCTGTCAGAGATTTGATGGATCGTTCAGTATACTAAGGATCGAATTTCATAAATTGTTTAGCTACCATTCTGTTTGATCTCGATTGCATTGTTTGATTAAATAGTTCAACATTTATTGATAATTTAATTTTTTATAAAAGAACTGTTTTTTTAATTTGTTCCAACGACAAATTCGTCATAATTCTTACCTGTAAAATCATATAAAAACTCTGGGAGCGCAGTACATTCCGATTCATTGTCGTTAGAAACAATCGTTTCATCTATATTTTACTAACTTCCTAAACTTTAGTAAATACTGTTGGAAGTTCTTATGTGAACTTATTGAGATATAGCAAATATTCCCTCAGGAATAAAGACTTGTACATTCTTCCCTTACTTTTGTTTTTTAGATCGATTGCAATTGACATTTTAAAATAATAAGTCCTTAATAAAATTGATCATAGCAAATTTTTTTTTAAATTCTCATGCCTGATAACTGGTGATAAATACGTAATCGGTGAAATGTGGAAGCGTGCTACACTCCTCTGCCACCTCTTTAGAGATTACAGGCATGATGTTACGTTTTACTTTACATTGATATCTGATAATCTATCGCCTACCTGTATGGAAACGGTCTAGTCAAACATTTAACAATAAATCATCTATATTTTTTTAGTTCATTGTATATAACTCCAATTCAAACAAAAATAAATATGCATAATGCCCCGCTAAAGTTTTTAAATTCTTCGCGGAAGTCAACTGTCATTAATATTATAAAATTTCGACACATATGTTATCAGTTCAACAACATTTATGTTGTTCAATATATTTTTTTTTAATTATTCCTTATTACGGTTCTATTACCCAAAATAGACTTAATGACTCCAATTCCCTCACACCACATCTGAGAGTACTTTACAACGAAATTAAACCAGGGTCGGTTTTAAAACAGCTATAAAAATAATAGCCCTTATTGAAGCTTAAGACGCCATATTTCTTACAATGTTGATAGTTGGCGGCCAATGTTGCCATATAGTTTTTTCTAGCACGTCTTCCTACTTTGTATTGGCTGATGATAAAATGCTTTAAAGTTATAAATATTTTTGCAATATTAAATACCTACTGTTAATAAAAAAGTATCGTGAAGCCGTGTGAAGTATTTTTGTGAAGTTTTGGTGTTACTGAACTATTTAAAATATTGATTTAGTAATTAAATAGAAATGGCACTCACATTATTTAACTTATAAGATGACAGCCTAAGCATGTCAGTGCTGTGTTTAAATATTAATTGGCCTGAGAGTAATTAACACCTTTTAGATCGTAATTATTCATTAATTTACTGAATTATTATTGAAGTAAAGATCTTATAGTTAGAGTTCTTTATTACTGCTGCAGCTCAAAAGCCATTAATTTGGAACTACCGAAGCACACAAAATTCCGAAATATTCATTTCTGTCTGCTTCCACTCTTACTGAGATTTATTTGTTCAAAAACATTTTTAATGTTTATTCCATTAAACCCCTTCGTACTCGACAGTATCAGTTATTACACACTGTAAAGTGTTTTGGTGACTTTAAATTTTACAACATGTTGCTGTCGTACGCGACTGTACATTAAAGTCATCAATCTTTAAATGTCGTTAGACGACTGTTCGGTTGTTATTCATATATTGAATTCCGTTGAAAGCGAGCGGCAGGTGGCGCGACGTGTCAGATCTCGTTCCTTTATTTGTAGCTCTCATAAAATTGTATTAATATAATTGGAGTAGATCTTTATATTAAAATAATATTCAAGTGGGATATGATTTGACTTATTGTACACAACAAATATTGATCCTTTTCCTGTATCACTGTAACCATACATAACCGTTATTGATCAGTTTCCTGTGTCACTATTAGACATTTGACTAGTGTGATGAACCAAGGCCTTAAACCTTCTCAATTCTGACAAAAACTTAACTTGGTTTCCCAATAGTGAAACGTCTAGAGAGTAAATGATAAACCTACAGATATTTTTAATGATTTTTTCTAGATGTATGTCGCATTGCAAAAGAGCCGTGAGTAAATTATAGTTTTGGAGAGCCATTTGGTACAACTTTCAATATGTCAGTTTATCCAGCAGTGTTCCAATTTCGATTTCCAGTGAAGGAAAATTTTTAATTGAGGATTTTTTTATTATTTATACAAAACTAGCTTAGAGTGTGATACTCGCTGATGGGAATGAAAAATACAGGTACGTCTTAAATTGAAGAGGCCATTAAGTTTTATTTAATATTGTATTTTTATAACTTTGAATATGGTAATGTGATTTTTGTATTATGTAATAATTGCAAAGACAATACTATGCTTAACTATTATTTTAACACGGCTCAAAGAAAAATACTATTTCAGAGGAGTTACAGTTAGAACCAAGGTTTATTTATAACGTTAGATTTATAAGATGTTCGGTTTAGATATCTATAATTCCATGGCTGGACCTGACACCGTTACGTTGCACGAATGGCATTCCATGGTTACTTTGATACAAAAAACATACTAAAGCAATATAATTTCTACAAAATCCTCGCCTCGTCCATATAATTAAGGGCTGTCCACATTACACGTATCGGCCGCTGTAGACGCACTCTTGGGCTCATAAAATGGTTCCACTATCAGAGGGCGAGGTTTCCAATTTATTTTTTCCCCACCGTTGCAGGGCCGATGCAGTAAAGTTGAAATCGTAAAGTTACGATGTCTGGCCCCCGCGACACCCCTACCATTTGGTGCAAAGGGCCCGTGTTTATGAACATGCTCCAGCCTTTCACGACTTGGATTATACTGGATTTTGTTTTTGTTTTATGTACGTGTCAATCTCTGATAAACATTACTCACCCGAAACAGAGCAGATTCAGGGTTTTATGTCGCTGTTGTTTATACATTATTGTATATTTTGTTACATTTTCTACTTGTGTTCCACAGTACATTGCATAACCACAGTAGGTACAGTTGATACCTTTTAAATATCCATGCTTTATAATATTGGTGACAAATTTATTTTATGCTTAAATCTCTAAATAATTTGATTATTGCTGGATTTCAAATTTAACATAAACAATTTTTAAGCGTAAATATGCGCAAGGAATTTTGTTAGTATTCCAAAATTCACGTACCCTCCTCTTTTGGGAGGAAAGAGTATTAAGAAAGTAAATACTTTGACAAGTTGTCAATAAGATGACAATGACATTTTTTGTCTACAACGTGTACTAACTACACCAAAACACACGTCCAAACACTCATTTGAGTACGAGAGAGAAAGAGCTGAGAAATAATCTCGCTTCGAAGTCACGATCGCGTCGCTTGTGCTAAAAAGGTAGGGGAGGTCCTACAATAATTTAGTAAGGATAATAAAGGTTCATTTTTCACTAGTTCAAATTGGATACGGTGGCTGGGTTGGTTTTTTGCTGCATTTCTACGCCTGAATAAGGGGTTCGCCCGCACGAATTACATCTTGGGCGGGATAAAAATACCATGCACTCACATTTGATGTGAAAAAGTGAATAGAATATCGAATGCGTAAGAAAATGTTTAAAAACTGCTTCAAGTATGCTCTGCTGATGTGCTTCCTGAAATATATTTATGTGGCTTGAAGTCTGTATACGCAGTTTTTTTTAGTAAGCGCAGATATCATTTATTTATTTTTAATTATGCTCCATAATAATGAACCAAGGGTGTATTTAATGCCAAATGATGTTTTCCACCAGTCGAACCAAGTGATGATGATATTTTGGGGTAAGAATATAATTTGTTACAACTTGATTTTAGTCGTTTTTCTGTACATTCTCGAAAACAACTTTTAAATATCATTCGGTACATTTTATTTGAGTATTCATAGAGTTTTAAAGAATGTATATGGACACAAGCATAGACGCAAAATATAGAGAATTATAAGTATATTTTAGAGGTATCAAAAAGGAAATCGAATCCGGACCTTTTGCAAGGCCGTCTACCAAAGTTCATGGTAAACAGATTGTCAATACGAAGATGGAAGATAATAATTACAAATTAAAATCCACTATACATTTTGTTGATATTTCAGATTTTATTTCACATTTTAAAATTCCAATCCTTACCACTATGTACAAGAATGTTTCTAACATGGCACAATGCCACTGCATCATTGCTCTCCGAGTACCAGAAACAACACATTCATTATATATTTTTTTTAAACAATTTACGCGACAGTACCAGTTTGTACAGGCTTCCAGTGCCAATCCCATCCTTGCTGCGAAACACCATGCTACAAAGCAAAGCAATTATCACATGAAGAATATTAAACACTAATAATAAGAATATTAATAAAAAAGTACTTATTAATACAATTGGAATTAAGTTTCATGTCTAATAATAATTAAACGATATCTTAATGCAGTGCGATATTTGACAATAAAAACAACTTCATTTTCAAAATGATTCCCACAGCCACACACATCAACGCGCCAACCACGACATTCAGTTTGATTCCTCCGCGCCCCAGCTGTGCGCCAGTGTTGTGAAATGAAATGGATCGTAAAACAACCCCAAGACATAATTCCACCCCAAAGAGACTTATGTCCGAATATGCTTTGGCCATCAATGCTTTATTAGTTGGGGTTCCGGAACAATGCGAGACGTTCTTGTCGTCGGCACAAACCATGTATTTTTCATATACGTACATGAAAATCATACAATCCGTACAATATCATCAGGATTATTTTTTATAATCACCATATTAACATTATATCCAAAAAATAAGGGCATCCAAATGTTTATAAATTGAAGCTCAGGAAACATATTGCGTACATAGAATTATTCACAGGAAGTAATTTACCTAACGATTTTTTTTTTTTTTTTTTTGACGCGAGCCAGTAGTCCTCCGCCTGACTACGAGATTGTTAGTGTCAGTTGCTGCAGTTAGTATAAGTTGGTAATAAGCTGATTAGTTAGTGTTACACTAAAACTGGTAGACTGCAGAAATAAGTACCGTTACTATCATTAGTCTGGTTAGTGTACGTTAGTATGATTGTAGTTAATAGGTATGTCTCATTTTTTTTTTTTAATCATATGATAGGCTAACGTTTGGCCGCGATTCCACCCGATGGAAAGCGCGGATGCGTCCTAAAACGCATGCCTGGAAACAGCCCATTCAAGATTTGTCGTAGACGCGTTGCAATTGTTGATTTCTGAGAAGGTCACCTTTAGTGTACACGCAGCTTCCCACTCAAAACATTCAGATCGAAATCCAACTTTTTATATTAATAATTGCTCCACAATAGAAATAATATGTAGTAAGTGAAGTAGTTCTCAAGAATACATGTTATACTTGCTCTCATCGTCATCGTCATCAGCCTATCTCAGTCCACTGCTGGACATAGGCCTCCCCCAATGAGCGCCATGCTCTCAACGAATGTCAAAAACATGTCAGCTGTGAAAGTCTTTATATAAGGACTTACATATTTAAGCATTCGTATACATCACAAGACAATTCAAATTCCGTAGAAACCAGCCATTTCAAGAACTGAATCAAATTAAAAACACCTTTGGCAATAATCTATAACCCTGCCATCGAATCATATACGAATACGCAAACAGCTGAATGTCTTTAAAAAACATTAAAAAACCTTATATACGACTATAATTTACCCACCGGAGGCTGTTTAGCGAGTAAAATTTAAATTTGGCTTTAAGTCCAGAGATAACAGGAAACCGACAAAAGCGAAAAGTTAAATTCCGAGCGCTCATTATCTTCAACATCTTATTTTGGTCTGATCTGACATTTAGCTCCGCTTGGGCGTGAAGTCAAGGTTTGATAGCCCGCTTTGAACGCTTAACTAACGACTGGTACCATCAAAGGAACACGAATACTTGTATAACCTGTTTCATCCCCTATTTCATTGAACGTGCAACATAACTAGTAGGACGCGGGAGTAATACACTTCTCTGCCTTCCCCTTCGGAAATACAGGCGTGATTTTTATTATAAACACGGTTATCTAATAAAATGCAATAGATACTGGTATTTGTATTGCGTGAAGCATTTTAAAAATAAGTTTTAAATATAAACATTCAAAATTCAAATGTAAGAAAGTCGATTTTTTATTGTCTATCCAGTTATTCCGATTGTTTATTTCATAATATGTGTCATAGAGATATTACATATAGAGTAGGGGAGCCAGCCTAAAATGTGTTCATCGAAAAAAAAGAGAAAGCAAATGAGGCTACCTATCTCTCTGTCTCTTTCTACTCGTACACCCATAGGTAGGGCTTCTTTTGTTTCTTTTGCTGCGGATGCGTCAGTAGTGAGATAGAGAAAGATAGAGATAGGGTATTGCTATCGTTTTTCTCTTTATAACCGGCAGACGTTGCTGCTTATAGGCAGCTCTATGTCTTCCTTGCTCTATATATAATATCTCTATGGTATGTGTAGTTAACGAAAGCTGAATTAAATTTCATTTGCTACAGTAACTAGCCAAAAACGAGATAACCGTTTCACACTCCTCGAACATCGCTGCGCTGTGCAGCAAGTCATTGAGCCCGACATATTAAAGTCGGAAAACTTACGGTAAACTGACAAATGAAATTTCGCTACCCTGTGAATTTTAAACGTAATTAAGCATAATCCAGCTGTTTTAAAATTTTGTGTTTCACCATCATTTTGGATGGTAATTACCCTTTTTAAGTACCTTCTTCTTGTTGGTTTTCATCGGTAATTAGGTACGTTGATTTTGCAGAAACAATTTGTGCCCTCCTTGAATATTTCAAGTAACATTGAAGATATTTAACTTTAAGTTAATTGAAATTCACTGATTGATACATTTATCGACACTTTCATTAATTGTTTACCAATAGATTGTTTTATCAACGGACATTGAGAAAAATACATTTGAAATTTGTTGTTCACACATATAGCGGTAAGCATTACATTGTGGTGGTTTGAAATATGCACGATAGTGTCTAAAAACTAATTTAAAAATTTGCTTTCGTAGCTAAAAAAACGTAACATCAGGCCTGTAACCCCCGAAAGGATAGGCAAAGGATTGTAGTACACTCCCAAGCTTCACCAGTTACGTTTACGTCCTGTGGAATAGGTGGTGAGCCTATTGCTCTACACCGGGCATGGATCCAGACTCCGAGCCACTACTAAGAATTCTAAATAAAAATAATCCAATATTACTTGACCCGGGATTCGAATCCAGGACCTCCAGAACGGCAGTCACGCTTGCAACCGCTCGACCAACGAGGCGTTCTCATTGTTCTTGACACCAATCGAAAGGTCAGTCTATTCGATTCCACTAACACTCGTCAGCAGCTATAAGTGTATTTACGTTTAAATGGTGAATTTCAATTCCGTAATAATTTTGGTTTTACTTTGAAATTTCAGAGAATATTACATTTCCACGATAATTAAAACAAATCGATTGCAACTTCAGAGAATTCAGAAATAATATATTTGTGATAATTAATAAAACAAAACTATTCCTTCGGTCACTAGAGTACAAATCGAGTGCAAAAATATTCAAAAATCTTTGTTGTGACTATTAGTAAACGTTTATTTTATTTTAAATAACATGTACTTAAATATAAACTTAATATAATCTAATAAGATTATAATAATATTTAAAATTATTAATACTTAAAATTATAGTATAATAATACTTAAAATAAAAGAAATAAAAACAAGACAATCTGAAATTGAAAAACAATGAACAAGGTAGGCTTTAAGCCTCATTCTAATGGGTTTCGGATTTTGCTAAAAGCCTGTCTGACCAATCGCCGTTCCACTTGTCGACTGCCGTCTTAGCTTTGTCTTTGAACATTTGCATTATGGTTACTTTTAGTTTTGTATGTAACCTCGACGTAAAAGAGTGTTTAAAAAGAGTGTTTCACATTTCATGCCTTCGTCTATTAACGTGATAGTGCGTGCTAACGCAACACCATTAAAGTCTAATTAAAATACGTCACCTTAATAATTAAAGTTCGATCCCTGATATGACGGATATATATAAAAAGTATTTAAATGTCTCTTTTGGAGGTGGGTATTCATGAACTGGATGTTTATGGTACATGGAAATCGTGTCTGGAACTACAAGTTAAAGGGTTATTTTTGTTAACACAACTAGTAGAAATGAATAAAAAGAAATGTATTGCCGTGGTAGCAACCCCCTTCAAAAACGTTAGTGCTTCCATCTAGACGATAATGTTGCTAACTAGGCGATCAATCTGTCATTCGTTTAGTAAAAATATTGTTCTAGTAGCTCTATTAAAGGCCCCTTCATTAGTTTACTAGCTGTATGTGAACCAAGCATTACATGATGCTGGGATTCATTCACGTGAACATTGCCGTATAACATCCCTTTTAACTACACTCCTTTGGCTACCGCTTCGGAGATTACAGGCGTGATGTTACCAATGTCAATTGTTTTATCGCGAGCGGAAACTCGAGCAGCGTCACAAAAGAATTGACAAATAAAAGTACACTTTATTGAAATGTCCTCAAGTTCCATTGTAAATACGATCAAGATCTGCTCCTCGATCCGGTCTATTTAAAAGGATTCAAGTCCTGTCTCATGTGAAGAGAGGAGTGCCAGTGATCGCTGCTCTTGTTCAACTGTAACCAACCTTGAATAGGACTCTTAAGGCTAGCTATTTTAGTTAGTATTACTTACTGACACTTACTGACGCTAACGGTCCTATCTTAGAGTCCTATTTGAGGTCGGTTCCAGATGTCTACACGCAGCAACGGCCAGTTGTTACTGTCGCCTGTTCGATTCCTACTCTCTTCACTTACAAAAAAAAAACAAAGAAGTAAGTATGTGGAACAACAGTTATATACGAGTACTTACCTTAGATGTAAGTTTCGTGAATATTCATTATTATAAACGTTTTCTCTACAATCAAACAGTCTTTACCGTTTTTAATTTGAATAAGTAGTTCAAATTTTTAAAATAACCTATCTCGCGTCGTTACGTCCGTGAAGCGATTTTCCTGCGCAAAAGTACAACAGGCTGTATACCTTTCAAAATGGCGCTAGACGCGTTTCGTTATACGCTTCCATTATTAATGTATATTTTTAAGCTCATGTTCATGTCCATGCTAAACTGTATCGGTAATTTATTACAATTAAGGCGAAAGTCTAAATTTATAATGAGTTTTTTAATGCCACAAGGCCTATTTATAACTGTGTATTTAAATCTATAAAGTTAATACGTGAAACGAATTTTGTACATCTTTCTAAGGATATTGCGCGCGTGAAGTGGTGTGATATTTGGTATAGTTACGGTTTATATAGAGAAGGAATGCAAAAAGAAGAAAATCTATATATACAAAAATCAATGCCACTTTTCGTTGTAATTTTATAACTCAAGAACGGGCTCACCTATCCAAACCAAATGTTT
>DWJK01002118.1:0-15255 GCA_018248815.1 Croniades pieria auraria
GATGATGACGATGATGACGATGATGACGATGATGACGATGATGACGATGATGACGATGATGACGATGATGACGATGAAGACGGTGATGACGATGATGATGGTGATGACGATGATGATGGTAATGACGATGATGAACGTATTAAAATCACAGCTCGTTACCCCTTAGTAAAAGGTGGATAATCTGATTTCTTAGTATTGCACAGCACTGCGTACATTGACGTTTATCAAGTCGTTCGTGTATCAAATGGCATGTCATAAGGTACGAGATAAGCAGTGACCTATAATAACTTATCTAAGTTATACAGTTCATGAGTACGGAATTAAACTGCATAATAGCATTGTATGCGTGTGCTTAACTAGGTGTATTAAAGCAGAACTTTGTCGTTGTGTTAGGCTTTGATAGATAAATTAGTGGATAAGTCACAATCACACACGGGCATGACATTACGCTACTCATCATTATCATCGTCATCGTCACCAAGACTTTTTTAATGCTTTTTTATTACCGTTCTCCTTTTACAATAAGAAGGGATTTAAACTGATGTGTTTTCTGGGATCTGTTGTTGATGTTGTGTTAATTTCAAAAAGATTCAATTATTCCATTTGTAACTCGTTACTTTTCATAAACAAATAACAAATACATTTGCTTATGTAAACAACTTTCTTATACAAAAGTGGATTAAATGACACAGTAAAAAATATTAACAGCGTACTTCGTAAGAGTTATGTCCTGAACAATCAAAACCTCACTAACAATGCTATTTCCAAGTAATTGAGACGTTTACGATTTATTAGCTATAACCTTTGAAATTTCCAATCGATTTTATTGATGCTGTGCATACAATAAATATAAACTCAAAAATACAGTTGAAGGAATTTTTTAAATTTTTTCGATTTAAATTTGTACTTACGGAGCTAGCCTATTTGCCCTACTAAATGACAACACAGCCTTGAACGCCATCTAGTGACATACGAAGTAAACACAAGGCTCAAATTGGAGCAGGGGAGTAGAATCACTTAACGAAATATTAACATGATTTCAATATAACGATATTTATTTCATATATTATAAACTAGAATGATTTAAGTACAGAAAGCACGACAGAACTGAAACAATAGAGATATTTGGACACTAGCGCTCTGCCTTCTAATAATTCTTTTGCATAAATCTCTTTTTACAACAAAGAAAAATACAAAAATATGCTTCTACTGATTTCTCGTATTATTCAGTACAATTGAGTAATCGCCGTTCTTGCAAACATTTTATTGAAATACAGACACGGTATATTTCAAACATTGAATATTTTAACACACGTGCATATTTTTAACATTCCTAGATATACTTTAATACCAACATTAATCAATCTATACTCGTAGTTCAAAATAAACATTCAAGCGTTGCCCAAGAGTGTCAACTCTTAAAACCGTGTCTTCGATTCAGCAAACGCCTTCAATCAGGTTTGCGTTTCTCGTTTAATGTATGGACATCATTATTAAATACGTTAATGTAATTAAAGATTGCTTCGATTTTCGGTAATTAACAGTGTTGGTCCGATATTATTAAAGGATTGAGGTCAAGTGACTCGGACCTTTCACCTCGCATTACGTTGTTGTTTCACGTCCTGTCACATTATCGATCTGATGTATTGGCAATATATACAAGATATCAGTAAATTTTACAACGGCGACGCGGCAGTTAAGGTTAGGACACATTTGGCGTTTTGAAGCGCGCGCTTTTTTTAACGCGCGTTTTGTGAACCAATAAGTTCTAAAAGCACGTATAAAGTGGAAACGCGCGCTTGTTAGAAACGCGCTTTTGTATACGTATGTATATGTAGTAGGACTTATTAGGTCCTACACCGCGTTTCTAGTCTTATAATGCACACATAATATTATGCAAACGCGCTTGTTAGGAAACTTGAGATTGCATAGATATACTGAATAGGATTTCTTACTTCTTAAAATGTTTTTGTAGTTTTATAACGCATACATAATACTCAAACGCATGCTTGTCAAGAAACGCCCGTTCGCACATGTGTATCTAATAGGACATATCTGTTCTAGAAACGCGTGTTGTAAAAACGTGCGTTTTTAAATCGCCGAATGTGTATTAGCTGTCACTGTGGGTGGAATTTGGCATTACGCAAAGGATCAAAATTTAATATAAATCCATTATTTATATACAGAAAATTTGTCAGCGCGCAAATATTGTTAGTGCGGATCGCGTAGGTGGAAATATGAATACTGCTGCTAAAATCGAATTATTGTTTGTTATCAGCCTGTCCACATTTTTTTTTAATTATAGCCTTTCGAACTGCCAAGTTACGGTGAACGTTTCAGTAACGTTTAATTATAAAAAGGATAAAATTTAAAACTTTTTTCAATATTTTTTAAAATACGTATATTTAATGAAGGTCCAAATGTTATTAAGAAACATTTAACCAACAACCACACCAATCAAATAATTCTAAAAATAATAGTAATTTATATTAAATGGATATCTTTGCCATGTATTGTTCATACACGTACATAAACACCGATATTATGTTTGATATTAAAACACGTTCAAAAATTTCATAATTATGATTACAATAATATGCGAACTTTACTGTATTTTAATTAAACGCTAATTTAAAAATATTAAATTAATACACGTGCTGTCTATAAAGAGGTTATTAAAACGTCATGTGGAGTGACATCTCAATGTTTTTATCTGTCCAAGGTAGCTTTGATAAATGTATCCAGTTTTCACATTTATCAAATCGAATATTACTAATCGTGGAAGCTTGTGTAACGAAGTATTATAGACGCTTTGTCTTTTTTATATGTATGGTCGAAAAAAATAATTATAGAATAAACCGCTATTTGAATAACTCACAAAAAATACAGAAAAACTAAATTTCCTACTTTTTTTTTCCTAGTCGAATCTATTTGGCTATGATTGCTAATTATAGCAATACCAAATTATCATAGTTATAAATCGTAACTAACTCTATGAACTTTCTTGAACAACAATATAGCTATTTTAAAATCAAGTAACCGGTTTCTTAGAAACATGTCAAACAGTTTAACACAAACTTTCTGCGTAATATGACCATTCTAATTACCACTGATTTCCTCTTTTTTGATGCATAAAATGATTTTTAATATACATAATATGTACTTGCATAACAGTATTGTATTAAACAACTTTCTTGCATACTTCGTGGCTTAAAAATTGCGCAACGATCAAAATGATTGGTTGCGAACACGGTTTATAAATCGACGCATATTTGAGTACTTGTAATTGAATTACAGCCAAATATATTCATGGGAAATCATTGATTTTCCGTTTAGCAATTCCTCTGTCTATTAAGTGGAAGTGGCTTAGAGTTCCCTATCATTACTGAGGCATGAGATCCAGCTAAATGCCGAAGATAAATGACCGTATGCACAAATTAAACACCCACGGTGATCGATAGCGCTCTTCATTTTTGTATTGGCCACCTTTATTAATCATGCCGTCGGTGATCTTGTGAAATTTATTACCTCTAAGCGAATCTGCTCGTAGATTTATCAACGAAATGTGTGGGCTAAGATAGTCGAAACGCCGCATAGAGAATCAAGAAGCGGCTATGAAAACGAAGAGTAGTCGATCGAGCCTTCATTTAAATGTTATTAAACTCAATGTTGGACATTTAATAGTAAATTTGACTGGTTAAATGTACTTTGAAATTTCGTTCTCTTCGCTATTCATATTTGGTGTTTAATTTAATTTAAGAAAACTGGGAACAAGGTATTTTTTCATTCTATTGACATTTGCAACAGTCTTCAATCTGTTTTGCCGTTCCACTGGTCTTTTTCCGTTTCATTTTCAATTAAATTTGCTAATAATTTTATATACAATATTATGAAGTCAAAGGGGTAATTTTTTACAAAAAAAGTGCAGATAGACTTAAGATAGACTTAAGATGGACTTAAGATAGACTTGAGCTAGACTTGAGCTAGACTTGAGTTAGACTTGAGCTAGACTTGAGCTAGACTTGAGCTAGACTTGAGCTAGACTTAAGATGGACTTGAGATAGACTTGAGCCAGACTTAAAATGGACTTGAGATAGACTTAAGATAGGCTTGAAATAGACTTAAGATGGACTCAAGATAGACATAACGTATAATTTCCGGAACATCTAGACGAACTCTACATCCATACGTAATAGCATAATAGAGATGGCCAGCGTCCGACAATTAGCCTACGCATATTAATTACGCAGAATAAGCACAAAATCGATACGTCCGGCTTTCTAATTTAATTTAGAGCAAGGCTTCGCGACACTGCAACACGCATTAGTGAGACGAGTTTATTTCATCTATATATGTACATACATATGCATTACATAATACTCATGTCATGAGTATGTACATACATATCAAACTTAATTGCACAGTATATTTACGTTTTTTATATTATCTTTGTTATATCACGCACCAGGTTCCTTGCGGAGTAAGCAGAGAGTACTGAGTGCTAGGTATCTCTATGGTTACAGACAACTAAAATGTTCGTCATAAAAATTTATATTCCATCGAATCATGTTTAGGTTATAAAAGAACCTCCGCTTAACCGTTTCAGAAATATGTAACACATAAATACGAGTACATTAAAGGCAATAAAACTAAATAAAATTAGATAGGTCATAAACAATTTTATGTTTTCGATTGGAAAGACGTAATAAAATATGAATCCCCTATTCACTAACAAGAACACAATTAAATTTTCTTGCAATGGAATGGAAATGGAAAATTTCCTTGCAATGGAATGGAAATAGAAAATTTCCTTGCAATGGAATGGAAATGGAAATGGAAAATTTCCTTGCAATTGAAACTGAGAAATCATGTAAAATAAACTTCAAATGTATCTCATTGTATGGTTTATATTCCAACAGATCACAATAACGTGAACTGGAGATAAAACGTATAAGGCGAGTGTTGCTAGAGCCGTCTCAATCAAACAGCGTAACGGTGGTTCGCGGCCGCTTCGCTACCTTATAGGACGCCTTATAAGACCAGTATAGGACGCTTTATAGGACGGGTTCAGCGCGACTGATAAACAATGCGCTCGCGGAGACAAAGATATTGCGACTGAACGGTAGCGGCCCTTATAGATAATAGATTATGTAATAGGTTTTACTACGAGTTCTATTATATAAGAGCTTTACTAAAGTCATGTTTAGTATAACTTTCCAATGGTTTTTTATGGTCATTGCATTTTGCATCGTCTTAAAAAGGCGGGTGGTAGCGGCCGGATGAGATCTGCAAAGGATCCAGTGTTGTGACACACATTATAAAAGGCCTGTCTAGCAATTGAACGGTTAAGATTGATGTGATGATGATGATGATGATAAAATGTATTTTGTATAGCGTTATTCCTGAAGGAGTAAGCAGAGGAGCGTAGTGCACTCCGATGTTTCACCAGTCATGTATCACCTACCATGAAATAGGTGATGAGCCTATTGTCATACACCGGACATAGATAGACATATATTAAATATTTATTATAAACAATGCCTCGATGGTCGAATTGTGGTCCTCCCATTACTGCCGAACGGGAAGTAATGGGTTCAAATCCCGGGTCGGGTAGTGTTGGATTTTTCTAATTTAGAATTTCTAGTAGTGACTCGAAGTGTGTACCCGTGCCCGGTGTATGGCAATAGGCTCACCACCTATTCCATGGAACGTAAAACGTAACTGGTGAAACATGGGACTGTACTACGCTCCTCTGCCTACCCCATCGGGGATTATAGCCGTGATGTTACGTTTAATTATAAACACTCGATAATGAACGAAATGTTGCAAATCTATCTTTTATAAAGCTTTTCAGTACCCTTAATAGATTATAGTTATGTTAACAATCGGTAAATATTGCCATAGAAACGTGTATCTTTTTACGGGTACATTTTTAAAGGTATTCCATGACATATATATTTTTTTATTATATTTATGTACACACAGCAAAAACAAAGGAATAATCACAAGAACAGTACATATGTATGGCGTCTGCGGCTCATTATTTCTGAACGCTCTTTTAGGAAGCTATTATTCCAGGCATGGACGGTAAGGCCCACGCGCATTTTAACATTAGGAAAGCTGTACTTATAAGTACATTTGAACTGGTTCATCCTCGTACTCGGTTTCCATAAATAAATCATGCTGAACCTCACCACTTGAGATGTGTGAGCCAACTTAAAAGGACTTTAAAACACTGGCACCATTCGCACATATAAAAAATTACAACTCGAAATGCTGAAAATTTAAAAATGGAACTTGCATATGAGTATGAATAAAGTGGTAAATTTGAAGTAGCCATTTCTGTAAAAGAACATAACATCACGTGTGTAAACCAGTGGAGATACCTGCGTACGTATTTAGTACTGCCATCTTTCACCCGTATAAATATAAAATAAAAAAAAAATTACACGCATTTTTTTTTATATAGTTTGTGGTTCACAAATTTATAAACACATATTGAGAACAATAAATCTAGTAGAAGCACGTCAGCTTTGCACGGAAAGAGGGATTTGGCACTCGGAAATCTTTGTCTACCCCGCACAATTCTATTATTAAAGACGGTTAAATTTTATGTTACAAATGATTGTGTCTCGCTTCATGAGTAATCCCAGGAATATACATACGTACATATCTTAAAGCAAGATGCCTTAAAAGATAGGCAGAGAACACGGAGTGCCAAATATACCTATCCTTGCAGACTTGCCGTGCTTCTTCCACATTAATCGCTTTGTTGATACATGTGGGAATATAAGAGTATGTATCTATACATAAGAACATAAGTTTTTATGTTTTTTTTCACTCCCAGTCCGAATATCTGTCCAACGTTGAGTCAAAATGGCGGAGTATTGACGGCCCCATTGTCGCCTCTTTTTGTGTGTCAAATGTAAAGAACATACGTCATTTGATAGAAATACAGAAGTAGTGCAATTTAAGCGCCGGTTCAACATATGCGACTCTACCCTATGTAGAGATGTTTATACTCCAAGTGGTCCGGTTTTACGCAAGTGCGAGGAGTTGCGTGTTCAAAACTGTGACAAATGCACGTGTAGTTATTAATGTATCACTGCTGGCCACACGTCTCTTCCGGCAACTGGAAACCTGAAGCTTACTTAACCACGCTGCCGAGTTAATGGTTGGGGATGCGGACTAATTCCAAACGCGTGTGTAGAACATTCTAGAAGGCCGGTATCTAGTTTGGAGACGAGCTTTGATCGAATAATAATAATTAAATGTTTTGGAACAACACACCAGCACATCACAGAGTAGGTAGAGTCTGTATACATCTAGGAACAATAAATAGTTTAGTAGTTTTCACTAATGTTTATTCCGGCGGGAATTGAATTTAGCTGTCCCGGCTCAGCTCTCAAGTTCACAAACCACAAGACTAGACCGGACTGTATTAAACAAACAACAAAAATTTAACAACTCCGGATTTGGGAACATCTAATGAATTTACAATATTAAAAAAAAAATTACTTGTAATTTTTCAAAAAGGAAAATAAATGTGTGATACCTAAATATCCACAAGTAATGTACAGTAAAACTTAAATTATTTACCGAGTTAGTCTTTATCCTCGTTAGCATAAGAAATGGATCATATCTGATAACCGTACTTCACAGTTTCAAGCGTAATCTTTCCTAATATTGAATCTATTTCATTCTTCATTTCATTTATTAAACTTTAATAATTGTTTCCCTAATAGTCAAAACGCTTATTTTCAACGTTCTTACATTTCCTGTGTTTTAGGTAAAGGGACTAAATTTAATTACAATAGTTCGTGAAAACATTAATTTGATTGTCAAACGCTGAACGACATAATTATATTATGTACGAAGCATAATGGAAGAAAATCAACCTTACAAGCTTGAGACAAGCGCAAGTTTACCAAATCTCGTACAAACAGCCTTGTGTTTAGATTTACATCTACATTGATAAATCCTTTAAACCTGAAAACAAGAACAATGTTATAAATCTAGCAATGTAATACAAACTGGTTAAAGTTCTAAATATTGGTACATAAATATCAATTATCCTAACAAGAGAACTGAGTGTTTCTGAGACTGAGACACGAGTAGGGATACAGACTATCGTCTTGCATGTGAGACTATAGAAATATATACATACTACACGCTCGTATGCTTCTAAAACGTAATATCACTCCTTTAACCCCCGAAGAGGGAGGTAGAAAAGTGTAGTATCATAGATTAAGTGCAGCGTCAGAGGTTACAAAGCGTTTGGTACGGATTAATTACACCACTAAAGGTTACAAAGCATATGGTACAGATTAAGTACATCAGCAGAGGTTACAATGCATTAGGTATAGATTAAGTGCCGCATCAGAGGTTACAATGCGTTAGGTATAGATTAAGTGCCGCATCAGAGGTTACAATGCGTTTAAGTCAACACTACATACTGCGGCACAGTGAAGGATTTATCAAAGCCGGGAGCCGATGTTCCTGAGTTATTTATGCTTATGGACAAACAGATGCGCGCTGCGGGAAGCCGCTGAGCCCACGCGACGGCGCACAGCATTGTGGTTTCATCGGCTTTTGATGTACTTGCAAGTATTCTATGTGTGAATTGTAGTCGTATTTACGAGTAAGTTGAAAATTGATTGTTAAAAGTGTGAAGCGAAATATTTACTGTGTGTGTGTGTGTCTATTTACGTGTTATTTATTTTTTAAGCATTTCTTTTCGCTGTCATATTTTCTGTATGCAAAGCTTACAAAGCTTTTAGAATTTACACTTGTGCGGGTATGTTTAGTAATAAAGGGCTATATAAAAGATTAAATAATTTAGTTTAAAAAAGTCAAAAGAATTAAACATATTACAAGCATTCAATAAAAGGCCTTAGATATAACAATAATAAAAGATAAATAAGATAATAAAGATATAATAATAATAAAGCGTACGTGAGTTAAGCCGGTACATTTTTAATAATGAATAATAAAAGTCCCCATAATAATAGTAAAAAGGCCTTTTAATAGATTAAAAAGTAAACAAAGCCAATTTAAAAGAACTATAGATTTTATATGCGAATTAGAACACTATTTTTATCTCAATGTTAAATGGCAAGACATCTCAAACGAAAACATCTGTGCCTTATATCAAATGGCACCATTGTTCTACTTGATGCGTCATAATGTGTTTATTGCCTTTGAAAGCTCAGTTTAACCACCTTTATACTTAAAGCTGAGTTCACTAACTATATGAATCGGAATTACGGAAAGCTAACAACCGACTCGTATGTTTCTAGATAGTTCGATATTCCAACTAGGAGAAAAAAAATTAGGGCAGTCAAGTCATAAGAACAAGTCCTTATTGCTACTCCTTTACAGAGCACCGAGTGTTCAATATTTCTATCCTTACTGACCTGACATGTTCTTCTGCACTCATTTCTCTCTCCTACAAGCAAGCAGGTTTCAGAGACTAAGAATCATCATCATCATTAGTCTATCTCAGTTCGTATCCTATATCATTAGCCTATCGCAGATCAATAGCCTGTATCATTAGCCTATCGTGATAATAATAAGAATAATATAATAAAAATACCTTGAAATGTTCAGGAAGAAATGCCTTAAGTTCTTGTCACCGCCTGTATAGATGCAACGTGGAACAAAATAAGCAATTATGGTCAGCCCGCACAGCATCGTCCGCGGAACATCTGTCGCATGCCTGACCAAACCGGGAACTGAACTCGCTAACAATACCATATACAACAAACACTGCTCGACTATCGCCGCCTCATTATTCTCACATGTCCCAAATATCCTAAGGATGATTTTCTGTTGCCCTGGCTGTGTTTTATGTACATACATATTTATATTATACATGTTTATTTTTTGAAAAAAAATATTAAAATTATGTCTAAAATTGCGGAGTAAAAGTTAGTGTAAAAGTGAGATAAATAATAACTGTTATTTATAAATGTTTTAAAATATTAAAATACATTTTTAAAATCTAGCAACAATATATATACAAATATACTTTTTTAAATAACAGTGCATATGGTGCAGTTGGGATTTGAGAAATAATGGCATTTATTTATAACAAACTTTATTTAAAACTAAATATTATATTAAAATCACAATCAATTTTAATTAATTTATCTTAATAATGCATTTTGCGATATCCCGATTGACGTCAATGGACATTCAGCGATTTCCTCGAGAATATGTTTAAAACGAACAATCGTTTGAGCGTCAGCAATGTTGTTAGGGTTTTGGTCATTAATTAAACAATTACTTTTGAAGGTCAGCAAACAACTTGAAGAGTCACCAAGACGTATTTAGATTACACCAGATTGAGCTTCTAATCAAGGAAGGCTGCACAAATATGCATACAGGTGGAAGCGGAAGGTCTGAAGGTAGTAATATTCATGATTGTCATTTTGACACAGCCTTGATCAATGATAAATTTGAAAGTTTTAAAAGCAATTAATCTACACAATAATTTAATTGTCAGTAGATTTAAAGTGACGGGAAATTAAGCAAAATGTGCGTTTCGAAATTAAATATAATGTTGAATACTACCTACAAAATACCCGAGTAAGAAGTTTAAAAGAACCTTCTCGAAGCGAAAAAAAATCGTTATGATCGAATGAGACAATACATTTGAATAGTATCTCGATTACAATGACACTGCACTACAGCAAATAGATAGGAAAATCCTCTTACCGTCACCACCATCATCAGTCATTCTATCCATCTACTTAGTCAGCATCTCCAATTTATTTCACTATCAGACATGTTCTTCTTCATAGAACGAGAAGGACTAAGTCTACCTAGCAATTTTACTAAAAAACCCGTATTAAGAATTATACGCTCTTGGATTTTAAAAATATTGTAGTTCTTTTACAATCTCAAATTTCAACATGTCGACTACTACACCCATAACCTTTGAAATCTCCACCAGTTTAGATTACAATTCTTCGAAATGCACCCAATATGGTGGGTCAGAGGCATTTCTATTGAGATGTTACTCTGGGGCTCAGTGACATGCGTAGTCTGCGGGGCACACCTTTACCAGCCTGCTCGCTGTATGTAAACACATAGTATTTCAATAGAATGTTAGTGATGTTCCCAGTAAGAGACAAAGGCCGGTCACATAGGTGGAGGCTTACTAGGAATATTATAGCCTTCGATACTATCTCCGGTGCATGCAAAGTAGGGAAGCGGATACAGAAATAGAATGAGCTGGGAAGTGAGAAGTAGTATTCATATTCAAATTCACTTGAGTATTTTCGCTTTTATATTTGACAGCTTGAGTTTTGATCGATAATATTATAAAGAGATAGCTTCATATTATATTCATTATACATATTATATTTTACGACAATAATGAGTACTCATTACATTACGTTACATTAACTAACCGTAAACCGTAAGTAAATAAGTTACGACTTGCATTACTACTTAAAAGTCACAAAGGATTTTGTAACCCGTTGAGGTACCAGACGTATTTGAAAAAAGTTTAATCTGTGTTGCCATACAACATTCCCACACACAGGAACGCGTAATTTATGGCAAAAAATGGCAAGATCACACATGATCACGCCATAAGTGCCGCGATATGTCATAATATTCTCACGTTTTATTAATTGTTGTATCTATGATCAGGTGAATTATTAACTGCCTTCCACCCGTTGTTCAAGTGGTGTACTAAGTCATTATTTTAATATGTGGTCGTAACAATAAATAACATGTGTAATTAACAATAAATATGCAATAAATAAATAGCAAATAATTATAACAATAATAAAATAATGTAATACAATATATATTTTATCGCCACGTCAGGTCTTATTCGAGCTAGGAACAGAGCAGCAAGTCAGCAAGTGTCAGTATTTATATCATCGCTCTAAAGAGAGTTATCGGAAGGAAGATCCTATTGAAGGTACTCCCAATCCAGTTTCGAATATTTCTGACTTCGTCATCAGGTAGTATTTTACCTAACGGTGAGTCTTGGTCTCTCTCGCCACGTGTGTCCACTAAGCATCTTTAATTTGCTCTTCTTTTTGCATGTCTAAATCTTCGAAACAGGTCCTTATTCACTTTACACCAATGCTCTTTTAATAGGACTATCCAGTTTGTCGAATGGTTGCAAGCAAGACTACCAATCTGGTAGGGGTCGAGTACTGTTGGATTTTTCTATCTTGAAATATGCATTAGCGGCTCGGAGTCTGGATTTTTGTGCCCGGTGTACAAAACAGGCTCATTACCTATTCTATGTTAGGACGTAAACGTAACTGTTGATATGCGGAGCTGTACTACTCTCATCTGCCTGCCTCTATGAGGATTACAGGCGTGATATTACATATTACTCTCTCAATAACAATACACGTAATTTAAAACAAATGTGCAATGATTACGTTAGAACCGTCCCCTGATGGAACATGGAAGGCGTGACTTATTATACATTCGTAACGAAACTTAATTTTACTAACACGGAGCTTAACAACTTAGTGAACTTCAAACAAAGCGGTTGAACATGTCAGATGTGATACACTGACCTTGACATGCCGAGACAATCAGACATTGCTGAGAACCGTGATACTGATCTGAATACAGTCACCTTTCACACTGAAACCATATCAGTACATAACACACCCTTAAATACGTCATGTACAACATAATCATTGGATGGTTAAAAGTGCATTTGTTTTATATTTGCACAACTTAATTTAACATTACTACATAACTCTATCTATATATGTGTCATATATTTATTTATTATATTCAGTATCTTAAATTTTCATTGTTACCACCTACTGCCAATTTTTTCACCATCACCAAGAGTTGACTGGTAGAGAATGCCACTAGGCATTAAATTCGTCTTTTGTATATATTACTTAGAATATGAGTAGATATAATAAATAAAATATATAAGTTATTCTTTAGGTAAGTTAATGATAAAAGATATTGCGTTAATATTATAATTCGATGATTAATAAAAAGCTTAAATATATACAATAATTAATATTTATATACTGGCTTGTCTCATATAATTATTTAGGATAGACCGACTAGTTTACTTAATCGGCGGGAGCTTGGATAGAGCCGAAACTAGTCGGAACTACACCGGAAAAATGAGAGTTGAGCTGGTAAAGATCACCAATAAAATCATAAACGGTGAATGGAATTTTGTTTAAGTCATCACCTCGTCCATTTTTTAGAGAGTCATCGACCTTTTTGAATAACAGTGTTCTTAAAACAACTTCCACACTCAAAACAATTGATCATGAATTTTGATTACGTCATACATCTATTATTAAACACACAATGGGCAACTTTAAGATTTTATTTAAATCACCTAAGATATTTTAAGAAAAAAACAATACGTTTGAAAAATTATAGCAGTACCAAATTGATTATAAATCGTTACGAAGATTCTACCATACGGTACACTTGTAAGGTCAATAGTCTAAGCCAATGACGTAACAAACAGCTAATACATATGTGGCGTTTTGACGGTCGCGATTTTATAACCCGCGTTTTATGAACGTTTTTTGAATAAAGTGTATATCATACAAACGCGCACTTGCATATGTACACTTAAATAAGAGTTCCTTATTCTTAAAATTAAAAGGCGTTATCAAGGGGTACGTTTAAAAACGCCTAGTGTGGTTTAGGAGTTTTTGGTTCATGAAACGCGCGTTTCAAACGCCTAATGTGTACTACTTATTTTACGACTTCTTGGGTCTTAAAACTGGCGTTAAAAATGCGCGTGCTTTAAAAACCCAAACATATTTGCTACAACACAAGTTCTTAGTTTATAAAACGCGCGTTTTAGAACTGAGCGCTTCGAAACGCCACATGAGTACTAGCTGTAACAAAAACTCATAATGACACGGATTAAGTATTTTGCATACAAAAGAGTTATAAATATTACCAGTGACTAAATAGCTCTAGCTAAACTTTTGAAAGCTCAGGATGACACACGTCAATAGACGCGAGGATGTACATACATACAAGCAGTAAAGTGGATGTAAATATATGTAAAGCGGAGTCGTCTTGTTATGAAATATGTATTTTGAAAACACGGTCAACAATTGCTATTCAGGGCGCTTAGTGCAGTAGCTTGCACGGTGAATGGAACAGTATGTCATTATGTTTTCAATATATATAAATAAAATGATATAGGTATGTCCTTGTGCGGGAATCACATAAAAACTACTCAATAGATTTAAATTAAATCTCTCGCTTATCATTGTCATCATCAATATCAATACAACCTGTTCTAATCCACTATTAAACATAGATCCACTGTTAGACATACACCCACTGTTAGACATACACCCAATGTCAGACATAGACCCACTGTTAGACATAGACCCACTGTTAGACATAGACCCACTGTTAGACATAGACCCACTGTTAGACATAGACCCACTATTAGACATAGACCCACTATTAGACATAGACCCACTGTTAGACATAGTCTTCGCTAATAGCACGCCACTAAGTTCGATCTTCATATCTTAGCGTTGTTAATATGATATACTTCTTAACTTTGAAACACAATGGAATTTTAGAAAGAACAATCGCGTAAATAACGGCGCGATAACCTACAAGCCGTATTTGCGTTTAAAGCACTTGATATTAAAATAGGTTGCGAGGCGGAACACTTGTACGATTTGACAGGTGATAGCAACGCCCGGTGAAATATCGCTCTGGACGGCAAGCGATACGCCGCAGCTGGTGTTGTGCTCGGTAGTCTTGCTAAGCAAGAATCCTGTAAGGTCCAGGTACGTTATTCTAGTTCAGACACTTGTTGTATATTTAAGTGTTTTTTGTGTTTGGATTTTTTTTTCTTTTAGTTCTAGTGGAATCGTATTCAGTAGTTGAGTTTTGTTTTGAAAGTTAAAAATTGTTATGAAAGTAAAATAGCAGTGGTAGGTTAGCGGTATGAATTCTGTCGTGCCTCGTCAGGGGAGATAAGGTCTTATTCTGAAGTGGATCTCTTGACTTTTTTATATCATTAGTTTTTTTAAATTAAACCTCATTTGCTGTAACATTGAAGAAAAGCGTCGCTAGGAATTTGCACAACTTTTATTTGTCCATCGGGTCCTTTAAGGCTGGTGAAATGACCTGCACTTGACCAGCATGACAGGCTTTAGCTCTTTTTATTCGGGAGCAACCCTTGTCAAACATAACGATAAAATGATTATGATTACGGTAATGGATAAAAATTGAACATCTATGTCCCCAGAC
>DWJK01002119.1:0-15252 GCA_018248815.1 Croniades pieria auraria
ATGGGACTTAAACGTAACTGGTGAAACGTAGGAGTGTACTACACTCCTCTGCCTACCCCTTCGGGGATTATAGGCGTGATGTTACGTTACAGAGCGCGGTGGCGCTCATGGCGCGCATATAGGAAGCCTATATACATATGTATGTCCAGCAAAGGACGTATACGGATTATTTATTGACTATGATTGTGAACTGTTTGATGACATGTAGTGGTCAGGCTTGATTGTCAGCATGACGTGATGACATTTAGTGGTGTATAGTAGTAGAAATTTAAGAATATTAGGATTTAAGATTGACTTTAAGAAATAATGCCAGCTTAAAATCAACTTTCCTTTCTTTTGTGCATAATTTGTCTTATTTTAGTTTGATCCCATCATCATTCACACATGGATTGCACAAGCTGCTACCTTTGCAGAATTATAATGATTTGAAAGTGAGTTTCTTACAGTGCACACGTAAGCAGTAGATTAATGGTTATTTGATAAAAATAAAATAAAAATCGAGATATTAAATAATGAACAGATTTAGTTGATACATCAACACATACGTACATGCACACACACATCCTAGAGTTCTCTTAGATTGTACACTCTGTTGCGGGCTGGTTATTTATTGAAGGTTGAACACTATCTGTTCATTTAAGTTAGTTTAATCGTTTCTATTTCATACAAGTAGCAACCACAAAAAGCTCTAACTAATAAAGATTGCAAAATCGTTTGTGAAGGGTGTGCTTTGTCTCCGGCATCCTTGACTTCGGTGTCGTATCGCTAACGCAAACACTACTATCGTATTTTCGTAAACACCTTCTTGATGAAATCTTTCAATTCACCCTCGTTCATAACCAATATTATTACGCTAGGTCCATTTAGGGGTAGGTAAAGAGCACCGGTTGCCAAATATCTCTATCCTTACAGAGCTGAGATGCTTCTTCTACATTCATCACTCTCTTCATACAAGCTTACATGTCTTCTTTCATCGTTAACATTATTTGATTTCCAGGGAAGCGATCGTCCAATCAATTCGACGTAACAAAGCTGCTGCAGGTGCTTTGTTAGCTGACTTTAAGGATCCTGGAGAAGGCGCCGTGGATGGCATCACAGCAGCACAAGAGGCCAAATATACCGCCGAGCATTACTTAGTCTCTAACAGGTACGTTGATCAGCGCATATTTATATAACAGGAGCACACAGCTTTTATTTCAGCCATTAAATATAGATGCACAGATTTTCACATTTATTAAAAACTAGCTGATATCCGCACCTTCCTCTGCCTTGTTTATAATGTTAACAAATATATTATGTCGTCATCGTCATCGTCATCAGCCTATCTCTGTCCACTGCTGGATATAGGCCTCCCCCAATGAGCGTCATCGCGCCTGTCCTCGGCTTGTCGCATCGACCGGGCCGGAGGGCGTCCTACTCTACGTTTTCCGATCCGCTGTCCAGAACTCGCCTACTCCACCGGTTGTCGGTTCTTCGGCAAATATGCCCAGCTCATTGCCACTTCAACGAGCTAATCCTTTGAGCTATGTCGGCGACAGATATATTATGATATATTATGTACAGAGAAAAAATATTTTGGAAGCAAAAATATACTTTGCTGATCTTATAAATTGTCACAAATTACAGTTTCTTAAAACTATAATTACTTTACATTAACTGAAAATATGTATTATTATTTTTAAGACAATAACCGAGAGTCTAAGAAGTAAAACTAAGAAAATGATTGAAATCTATCCAGTTGTATTTGCGTGTTACGCGCACAACGGCTGACTCTACTCTTTATATATATTTACATAGATTGAAATTTAATTCAAATTTGGAATGGGACGACTTAAATAAAACAATGATTATTATATTCATTTATCACGCTTTTCTGGCATGTACATCGGTTTTAAAGAATTCTGACTCTCCTGGCAACCGACCGACCTTGACCGATTTGTTCAAGAAAGACGGTTATGGTTTCTCTTGGCACCTGCGTCCATCGACATTTGCATAGATGAATGTAGAAATAGGTCTAGTCTGTGAGCTTGAAGACATTTGGCCTTTAGGGACAATAATAAATGTATGTAAGCAGTGTTAGTCTAGTGGTAAAGAATTCAACCTCTCACCCCGGGGGCTTTGGGTTCAAATTCAAGGCGCGCACCTCTTTACAATAGTGCGTTTTAAATTTAAATATCACTAACTTATGGTGAAGGAAAACATCGTGAGGAAATCAGCACACCTTAGAATTTATATATAAAAAAAAATCTAAGGTGTGCGAAGTCTGCCAACCCGTACTTGGCCAGTGTGGCAAACAATGGCTCTAACCGTCTCAAAGTGAGAGGAAACCCATATTACAACAGTGGAATGATAAATGGGTCGATTATTATTTTATTATTATTACTAAATATTATTATTATTAATTAATATAATACTAATATTATTATTTTATTATTATTACTATATATACTGAGGTAAAAAAATTTAAGTTGTCATTATTCAATGCATAAAAATATTTTTTGAACATTGCTTCAGTGATAAATTTTTTTTAATTCCTCAACCAATTGTTATTCCACTATTAGGTAACCTAATTAGACGTCGAACGCCGCTAGGCACTAGTCGTTTCTAACCTAGGTTAAACGATAAAAAAGAAATCGAATCTAAACTAACAATCGTAATGAACAAAAATTGAGTAACTATGTTTGAAGTGCCCATAAGTTTTTGTAATTCAAATCACTGTTGCTGCAATCGCACGTGCTTGAACTCTCACCAGTCAGTCCGGTGGCCAAGTCACCGCCCCGATTGTCATTCACAGTTGCGTAACTGGATTTTTCTTATTACTCCTTCCTCGCTTCCTGATCAACGTAACATTTTAACTGTCTCACAGCGGTGTGTTTCTTGTGAAATAACCCGTTCGATATGTTTTAAGTGTTGTAACGATACCGGTTCGTATTTATGTCGAGCGTGAATAAAAGAGTACCTAAAGAAGAATTCTTGGTTCTAACAGATGTAAGGATTACAGCTACTTAGATTATTAATCGGTTACTTTGTACCAGTAAATTACTTACGACTTAGTATTGAAAACTTTTCATTTAAAGAATTTCGAAATTCTTGTAAAACAGTGCTTATGCTAATGTTTCTTAAGGTTATGATTTTTGTAAATTATTGAAAGAAAAACTGCATATCAAAAATGATGAATAACTATTCATGGGATACATGTAAAATCTTTTGTTTATTGTTCTTCAGGCGAGGTGATACGGCAAATAGGGATTTCGCGGGCGCTGGCGAAGCTGGGTTTATGTGCCCCAGTACTGTCAAATACGCGCGGCCTCAGCGCGCCCGAGCGACATCCGGTCAATGGAAATATATCGTCAATACTGGCGAACACACCCAGACTCTGAGACTTGAAAAATGCCTGTACGTTCATTCTCACTGATATTTTAATTTTTTACATTATTAATCTAATTGTAAGTGGTTATATGTATTTCTTTATTTTCCGTATACATATTGCGGTAATCATGTTCGTAATAGTGAATACTCTTAACATAGAAACTTAAATAGTGAACTTAGGTGGAATCAGAATACAACGTTACCATTTAGCGGCTAACGGCCTTAATAATACCGCTTAGACAAACTAATGGACCAAGACCACTTTTATTTCAAATGACAATATATCTTTAAAACTTGCTGCGCATTAGAAATTAAATAAAAGAAAGAATTGTTATAGTGATGGTTAATCTCATGCAATTAAAGCCTATACTTAGATATATACTGGCTCTTATGACTTCACCTATCACAGATCACTCAAAAACCCCGCTTTAAGTAATTAAAAATAATTTTGTGAAGTGCCGTTTTTATAATACACCGTTTTGTGTTATTTTTAGAAAACCCAAGGAATCCTGCACTTATTTGACAGACAATTTTAAGTCTAAATGCGTCCAAGTATATAATTACCACCGACTTTTGACATGGGACCAACAGAATGGATTGCACATGGATATATTCAAGGTATTCCTACTTCATGCTCAAATAAAACCGATAACTTTAGGGAATCTGTTTACCTTCAACTTTAAATTTCTTACAGGTACCTACTTGTTGTTCCTGCCACATTGAAGGATATAGCGTGTCATTTCCTCCTCTTGGTCACAGGATACATGAATCTTCCTCAGAACAATTCCCAGGTGAAGACCTATCTTCTGAACATGGAAACCATGCGTTTGAAGCTGTACAATCTACTGTTCAGAGACCAAGCATAACGAAATCTCCACCATTTACGTTTAATAAGCCGTTAGAATCCTTTTCCCCATTCGCCGATAACAACCCTAATATCATACCAGGATCATTTCCAAATGCCAAACTAAATAAAAATAATGAGCTTGATAACCTGCCTCAGTCTAATCCAATGGATTCGTATGGAAATACATATTTCTCGGATTCTTTTGAACAAGCCAGTTCCATAAGAAATGTCAGAAAGCCATTGCAAACTCGGAATCCCTCTAATCTAAATTCATATGATCAAGTAACGTTACCTAGCTACTTAGAGCCTCCAACGCCATCAGCGCCAGCTTCGTTTGCCTTTTCAAAAGAAACATCTAACAAATACAAAGTAAATGAATCCTTTAAACGGGGACCCATAAGACCAAGTCGAAGACCAATAAGAAAAAAAATATCAGGCGTACCCGATGACCTGATATCATCTGGAACCTCATCTGTGGGAGCGTTCTCTGGGGATGACATAGAAACAATGGAAGATTTCAATGATGATTTAGAGGAACCAGAAGTGCCTAAATCCATTCCAAATGTTCGTAGACCCACTATATCTCCGAAATTGCACGCAGTGACCACTGAGTCGACGTCGACAACATTCAAGTCGTTAGATATAAAATCATCAAATGAAAATATTACTTCTAGTGGAAAAAGGATAAACTACAATTACCATCCTATAATAGATTTCTTTGACGAAGAGGGAAAAGAAGATGAGTCTATTGATCGAGAAGACAGTGTAGCAGCATATGTACCTTCGACCGAATCTGAGTGGAAACCTATCAATCATCCAACTTCACGAAATACTAAGTCTTCTAACACAACTGGACGGAAAAAACATAAATAAAACATGTTTACGTCTTTTCTTAGATATGATTAGCATAAAAGTATTTAAAAATTTAATTTAAACTCATCAAACAAATTTCTTAAATTTAATCGGTGTTATGCAATAAGTAATTTTAATAGCTTTAAGTATTTTTTACTATAAGATGTTACTTTCGTATTCATATACCTTAACGATGCCAAATCGAAATTGCAATGTAAATTATTTTATTTATTTTAACGTTATTCACTATGTGTAGTTAGTTCGTAATATAATATTTTATGTATTTATGTAAGTAAAAAAAAGACTTGCCAAAAAAATAAATAATCAAACTTTCAAAAAGCTTTTATCTTTTCTAATAGAAATTATGTAACCATAATTGCTCATAAATAGTTGGCTCGACAATTCTACACGCAAGCTAAAGTAATGTTTTGTTAGACTCGTGCCGTGTTCGGTTTAAGATAGCAACAGATCCAGTTTAAATGAAATCGTGTTACCGGCAAATGCCGAAGAAAGTGAAAGTATTGAATTGAGGTGAACGTTCACAGCGAAGAATAACATTCTTAAATTTGTCAATACGCATTCGCGAGGGACTATAAGAAATCGAAAGGCGTTGATTACATTAAGTTTTTTGTCTAAAATAACCTACACAAACTAAATGAAATGATGAAATCTTAGTATTATAATAATATTTCAGGATGACAAGATTTTTTTATACTTCAAAATAATAGTAGAATAGACTTTATAAAATATTTATTTATCACAGAAGCTTAGATACATAATAATAACTACATACGATTAAAATTAATAACAATATATCTATATCATCATAACATTTTAATACTTTAAATTGTTTTAAAATACTTTTTAAATACTTTGTTACAAACGCAACAATAATAATTTTGTGGCACTTTATAATTCCTAATATCCTATTAATCATCTTAAATACATTATACACAAAATAATAGGTTTAGGCATCAACATAGTAATACATTCGTTTACTGGGGTCCAATATATATGCAGGGGTTGTAGTTAAAACAGGAACAGCGCTCGCAATGCTACTCAAGAGTATTGCTGCGCTTTTCCTACCATCCGCGTTTACGCTTTTTTTGCTTAGATTTTCACTTCGCGTCTGTGTTTCATTTTCAGTATTTTCTGCTTGAACAACTTTGGCACTTCTGTAGTTACCACCATGCATGTGATTTCTGTCGCCGTTTCTAGATCCATGTGATTTAAAATCACCACCATTTGTGGAATGTTCTTCCCTAGAGTCATCGTCGTCTAGTTCGATTATTTTTGCATTCCTGCTACCACCTCTACGTCGTTCGTCGTATATCGATTTAAAGTTACCACCATGCATCGGCCTGGATGTAGTTCTTTCATTGGAATCGCTTAGTTCAATTAATTTAGCACTTCTGCCGCGATTATTTCTTGCTCTTTGAATATCGCTTCTTCTCCTTGAATACGGATCTTGCTTAACTTCAATAAGCTTGGAAGTTTTACTTTGAGATGCTACTACGTCACCTTTCAAAGATTTCTGATGCTCTTTTTGATGAGATTCATCCTTAAGCATTTCAGCGCTTCTGTAGTTTCCACCATGCTTTGGCCCTTTTGCAATGTCTAGTCCTTCCTTAAATATCTCGACACCACCCAATTTATTTACATCTTTAGCCAAATTTTCGTCTTTGTATAATTCCAAAGCTTCAATATTTTTCTCGGGTTTCTTTTTCGTCTTAGATGGTATTTCTTTTATAATTTCGACTTCTTTAATGTCTTGTTTAAATTCTGTTATGTGTGGAGATGATCGATTGACAGGCAACTCTTTATGTATTTCAATTTTTTTTCTCATAATAACTGGTTTGATTTCTAATCTTGCACTATAAGTTTCAGTTGTAGTTAGTGGTAGTTCTGTGGTCCTAGCGAGAGTTTTCTTGGTTGGTTCAGGAGTTGTAACTTCTAAGACCAGGGGCGTTTTGGATTCGGTTTTTTTATTTTCATCTTCATCGTCATCATCGTCGTCATCTTCATCGTCCTCATCAGCATCATCGTCTTCGTCATCATCATCGTCGTCATCGTCGTCATCATCATCATCATCATCACGTTCTTCATGATTCTCTTCATGATCATGGTCTTCTTCTTCTGATTCATCATCATTATCTTTGATTTTAGAACGGTTATAACTAGATACTTCTTTTTTTCGGCCTACTTTTTCATACGTAGGCATGTATTCCTTTACATCCTGTTTTACACCAATCATTGCATCGACTTCTTCCTTTCTAAGATCATCGTCATCATCTCCGCCATAGCTTTTTGTGTCGGTTACTAAAGTACTTTTAGATGTTTTCTTTTTCTTCTCTCGATATTTAGGTGCCGTGATTTCTTCGTGATCATCATATACTTTTGTTGTTGGTTTTTCTGTAAGTTTTTGCGTTTTTGATTTTTCTGTTTGATAAGAATCACGGAATCTTGTTACTAAGCGCAATTTACTAGTCGGTAATTCATCAGCTGCCTTTGGTTTAACTGTTGTAGAAGTTATTAAAATTCTCCGTCTCAGAGGACGTTTTGTTGTTGTTGTTGTCGTAGTAGTAGTAGTAGTAGTAGCACGCTCATCATCGTTATCGTTGTCGTATTCGTCATAATCTTCCTCACTCTCGCTCGTTTCAAAGGGCTTATCTGAACGAGATTGCAAATTTACTTCCTTTTTCTTTTCGATTTTTGTATTTAAGCTTTGTTTTTTTTCTTCTTCCGTTCGAGGTAAAAACTTTGATACATCAAAGTATGGTCGAATTGATAGTTTTTGCTTTTGAGATGTGTCCTTTTTATTAACTATCCAGCCATAATCTTCCGAATCTGTATCGGTACTAGTTTGCGCTTTATAGTCCTCCATAGTCATAGATTTTTTGTTTTCTACCGGCGTGTATTGACTTTTATGATTAACTGGTCTTAATTCATATCTTGGTTCTCCACGACGTTGATCCACGCTAACATCAACAAAGCTCTCATCAAAAACAGGCTCAGAACCTTTTTCTTTATCACCATTTTTTCCCCTATCACTTTTACCGATATCCTTGTAAGTTCGCGTACCAGCGTTTCGCTTAACGATCTGTTCCTTTCCTTGATTAGTTGTAACTATGTCTACAACTCTACTTGATTGTAATTGTTTTATTAATGGGCTTATGTTATTGGTCGTGGTCGTTTTCTTTGAATCTTGTATTTGACTGTCTCTAATTATTTTGTATGGTTCATAAACAAAGGGGGCAGCTCGCTTTTTTCTTGACATAATAAGCAGTTTTGTTATGGTTTCTTTTCCTTGAACAGAAATGTCTGTAGCATTTTGTCGTGCAGGTAAATTAACCTGCATTTGGGATATACCTGACTCTGTCTTTGAAACCTGTTCTTTTACCTGTGGTTGATCTACAACGATGTCAAATTTAGGTCGAATAGGAATAATCTGTTTTATATCACCTTGTTTTGGGTATAATTTATCTAATAATGTGAACATATCTATTTTACCCTTCTCTTTTAATTCTTTGGACGAATCCGTTGCTTCATTTAACTTTGATTCTTGAGCAAGTTTTGCTTTCTTTTGCTTAAGTTTGTAAATTTCTAAACTTGGAACGGTTACCGGTTCTGGGTTGGATATAATTTCTTCTTTAAAAAATGGGCTATCTAATGGGTTTTCACCAAAATATTTAGCTTTAAAGCAATCTATCTTGTCACCTAAGCCACTGAGCCGCGGTTTCTCTTCTAATGCACTGAAGTCAGCCTTATCTTTTTTTTTGGTATCTAAGTCTTCATTGTCGTCGGCATCGTCGTCATCATCGGGATGTCCACCTTTTTTTAACTTTTCTGGAATTGGGTCGATATCATCTTCAACTTCAGGACATTCAAAGTTCGATCTTGAGTCATAAAATTCGGTTCCGCCTTTAGATTTTTTTGGTATTAAGTCAAGATTCTCAGCGTACCGAAGTGGCGAATTCTTATTTATTGTTTTTAAATTTTTGAAGTAATATGGATATTTATCGGCAATGTTTTCAGTTTTTGGAATCACTTTT
Organism: Croniades pieria auraria; assembly: GCA_018248815.1. Lineage (NCBI taxonomy): Eukaryota > Metazoa > Arthropoda > Insecta > Lepidoptera > Hesperiidae > Croniades > Croniades pieria. Next base: position 9,121 of record DWJK01002119.1, read on the forward strand.
AGTTTTGACAATTTCAATATTTCTTTTTCCGTAACTTTGGGTACATCGATTTTCGTTTCACGTTTGTTAACGTCGTGTTCAGGATCTTGTTCTGAAATAACTTCTGAAGTTTTGTTATCCGTGGTTTCATTACGAGTTTCTTCTCTTTTTATTCTTTCGTTTTCTTCATCTGTTACATGTGAACTATTTTTGGATTCCTCTTGATGCTTGTCACCATCATCAGCTTTGCTTATAGGTTCATTGCGGTAAATATCACTTTCATTCGAATGCTCTTCTTCGATTTCTGTATATTCTTCCGATTCTACTTCTTCTTCAGTATCTTTCTTGTTATCTTTCCACTTTTTACCGTCTAAAATCTGATCACGATATTCTGAACCTTCGTCATCTTTATATTTAGCACTAAATGTTGGTGTTTTGTATTTGCCTCCACTTAGTTCTTTTTCTTTAAGAAAACCTCCATGTCCTTCATGATCTGAAGCATGTTTTTGTTCTCCAGCATGATCGTAAGCGGAATCCTCGTATCCTTCTTCTGAATAAACCGTTTGTGCTTTAGTACTTTTGATGGCTTCTCTTAGTCTAGGAGCGTTTCGAATCTCGTCTAATGTATCAGCATCCTCAAAAGCAGCTTCTTTAGGCAAATGCTTAGTCGTTTCAGTTTTTCTCACTTGTGCATAGTTTTTAATTGGGACGAATTCATCTTCGTCGTATTCAGTACCCTTATCATAATCGGTATCTTTATCATCATCGTTTTTATCATTAAGTTCTAATTTTTGATTAACAGTCGGTTTGTTCTTTAGAACTGCTTCATTTATAGATTCATCAACACTATTTCTCAATTCTACAAATTTAGCCTTTCCTTTTTCGTATATGTCATAGCCATCCGAGGGCTCACTGTGGTTTTCAATAAACGGCACTTGGGGATATTCGTTACGTTCATCATCATATGTTAGAGCATGCTGTTGCCTTAACCTTTGTAGGTGATTCTTAACTGGACGATAATGCATCGGTTTGACTTTTACATAATTCTGGTGCCATGGATGTCTAAATTTCTGGTTTAAAATATGTTCCCTTTGATTATGCACAGAAGGGGGTTTATAATATACTGGTCGACGTTGAGGCCGGTGTATTTCGTACGGTACGGGCACATTTTTATGGGGAAATTTCTTACGGTCTGTGTCTTCAGGGTTTTCTAGATATTCACTCTTGGTTATATCAGGTTCACCTGCTGCATTTTCCTGCTTTTGTAAACGAATTTTACTGTTAAGTAAATCATTTCTAATCTTATCCAGAACAGGATCCTGGTAAAGCTCCTTTAAAGCAGGTTCCTCCAATTTGTAGGGATGAAAAACTTCGTAGTTTGTGGTAGACGGAGTAACGTAGCGAAAGGGTTCATTTTTCTTCACGTATTTCTGATAAGACTGAAGGATGTTATTATTCTTATCTATCATCTGATGTTTTCCCAATTCTGGCTTGGGGACTCCAGTGTATGGTTTAACGGGATATGATTTATAATAGTTTTTGGGTGAGTGTACTCCGTGGAACTGAGCGATGTCAGCAGCGAATTTGGGTTTCTGCGCTGTGTACTCGAAGTATTCCACCGGGATGGGCTTCTGTTTATTATTCGCGACATTTTGAGGTTGGATCGTTTGTGACACGAAATGTTTATCGTCATTCACTTCACTGATATCATCAGTCCACACAACAGGGACCCTAATGGATAGACACAGGGACAACTGCAGCGCCAGAACAGTGGCCGCTGTGAAGTACATAGTGACATTGCGCGCGCGAGGGACAGTGGTCGACTAACCGCGCGAGGGCGAACAGAGTATTTATGTCCTCGGGTCGTCGTCGCGGACCGTTTGCTCGACCGTCTCTTTGCTTGCTTTTGCGAACGTAAGTGACGAGATTAAAGCGGGAATTATAATTGGTTTTTTTTCTATAAGCAAAACGTATAAGCTATTTGTTATTAAGCTATACGTAAATTTTACGATCACTTCACTTACTGTTAAACCGTAAATTTATTAAGTATTGACAACCAAGAAAGTCGCATAATAACATTCAACATACTTGTTAGTTATTCTTATCTTTAATTTTGTAACATAAAGTAAATATAGCATCCCATATTGTGTTTAAAGTGAAATCACGGTGAACTAAATTAATTTATATGTACATGTTAGAAAACATGGATGCAATGTAAAACCGTTTCCACTAGTCACTTGAACGTGGGATCGCCCGGTCTACAGAGAAATTGAGCAAAAAGTGTACACAGATTTAACTATACCAGAACGATAAGCCGAACTATGGTGTTAAGAACAAAGATGGTACCCGGATATAAGCTAGTGTGAAAGCGTAGTACGTGAGCTAAATGGATTTAGCAGAAACGTCCTGTTTTACGAATAAATATAATAGAATTGAACCGGTTCAGTCGAATTCTAGTTCGGTCTCATTTAGAAACTTCGAAAATTTATAATAACATGTTGCGGTCCGACTTTTCGAGTAACCGAAGCTGAATATAAAAGGGCATCGACTCGAAATACAAGAGCGCCTAATATTCATTGGGCGGGAATAGTAAACGACCTTCAATGAATTAGTTCAGTTCACAAGTAGACACATAGGTATGAGAAAGTCTAGATCGATGCTTTAGTAAAGCGTACTCTCATTTACGAGTATAATATGACTTCTGGTATTTTGTGACGAAAGAGGTGTAAATATTATAATATAACAATGAATAAAGTAACAAAATTGGTCAACTAAATTATGTGTTCGTTCTTATGAAAAGTTTTCGTAAAGGAATTATATGTATGATATAGTAAATATAATTACGTAGAGCCTTTAGTAGTTGGTACTCTGGTAACTTAAACAATTTTTGCGCAAAAAAATTACAAATCGCCGAAAAATAAATGTAATAAGATGTCAAAGGAATCAAGAAACTGTCCCAAATTTTAAAGAATTTTCGACATTTTCGTACGAAACAATATCGCAATCCGAGCACCGAGCTGACTTCGACATACAAAAGTTCATTTACGCTCTACTAGCCGGCATTATCTTTTATCGTAGGTTTCAACAATATTAACTCGATAGGTTCCAGGCGAATACTTAATATGAAATTTATTACCCTTTTCTCAGGGTGAACACCATGAAAACAAGTTTATATTTATTCTAATACTGTGTGATTTCTTTCGAATATAGACAAATTGTTACGAAATTGTTGTCAAAGGACGTGTCAAGTAGCAAAACTTCAAGACTATTCAAAAACAAGATCGTAATCCGGCTGAAACCTAAATTGATTTCATTGACGATTTTATGGTAAGTTAAAAAATTTCTATTGAAGAAATATTTGACAATGAATGGCGTAAGTTCAGTAATTATTATTTAATTGGGTTTCTTTGGTCGAGAATAATCGTTCAAGGTGGTGGTCTAATTGACGAAACTGGAAGGCTTTATCGAGCTTGACGCAACGTTGGCAACTCAGTGGTAATAGTATTTGTGCAACGGATTGAAGGAGCATTTCTTTATGTAATTCACTTGCCAGTCGATTGGAAGTGAACAATTGTCGACGTTGATGTAACGTCCCACGCAACCTTTATCAACGCAATGTACATTTAGCTGCTTTTGAAGGCATTGTATTCGCATCGTATTGTCTTTTTTATATAAATGTAACTTAAGAAACGTGTAGACGTGCCGCCTACTGGTAAGTGATCACTGCCGCTTATGAACAAGTATAACACTAGAATGATCGCCAAATCCTTAACACTTTTGAAGTGAAGCTGTTTTTACATCTTGCCTAAAGATCCCTATGTTCGTTCTGAGAAAAACTGATAAGAAAATTGATTATATTTTCATAAATTAACATATTGTACTGAATTAGTGATAACAATAAAACATTGCATAAAGTTGCTAAGATATTGGCTAAGTTGGTAGAGTATTTTAAATAAGAGTTCATCATTTGTCCCATATGCATAAATTAATGAAAGTTATAACTACTGGTAGACACTTTCTTTGTCGTTCCACATTCTGCTGCTCTGTTGCTTGCTGAGCTGGACCCTGTGCTATCGAACATAATTGCACATATACTTGGCAGTAGGTTTACGAGCGCCTGCTTTCTCGACGTTAACCTTACCTATGTATAGAGAAATTTTATCTCTTAGCGTTTATGTAATGATAATTAAATATTCGTGGTTTATGTAAAAATTTCATGCACGACGACTTCGTCTGAATACTTTTATGCAAAGGGATTTGTCTATTTGTCCATTCATATTTAAAGTATGATGGTTACTAAACAGAATTATTAAGGTTGATAATGCTTTTCAAATTTCTAATACAAAACATTACGTAATAAATATATTTTATATGCGCTGCAATTATTTACGTAACTATACTAATTTTAGAAAAGTCTCCGGCTAATTTCGTGTTGTACTTGACTAGCTGTCTCTGCTATTTTTTATTCTATTGTACATCATTGTCAGACGCCGCTACAGGTCTCGAGTGGCGGCCGCCAGTGTCACCGACCCAGGTCTAGGTCGCCTGCGATTACCATGGATAATGTTTATTTTATTTGTACGGTTGATACTATTGTACAATTAGTTTCAGCGTGCTACATTAATCAGACCACTCTCGATTACTTGCTCTATTGCGACAAATATACCTGTTCTGTGTGACTGGTTCTGTTTGTATGCTAGTACCACTATTGTGTTATTCGAACTAATCTTATTGCACTGGTTTTCTCAAGAAGAACTGAAATGCTTCAATGCTATTCTCCAAGTTTGTACGATTACCATATATCTGATAATCACTCCAAATATTGTAAATAAAATAATGTTAAAACCGTTGTTTAACGGCATAGATTGATCCAACAGGTTGTCTTGTTTTCAACCCCACATTTCGATAACTGTGAACTACTAATATGAGGATGAACATACTTTTAGCAATATCGTCATTAAATCGTCTTATCTTGTCAATATTAAAAAAAACATATTGAAATACCCTTTACATATATAATAAAAAAGCTTTATTGTCTGACCCTAATTCCGAACTATAACGAAAATTCGATCTGCAGGCCAAGACCGAATTTGAGATATCAATGTGCCTGCGGCATACCTGCTATGTCGGCAATATGGCCGTTAATCTGCGTAATTAATAAATTCAATTTCTAAATTTAATATTCTAACTACGTAACCACGAAGAAAAAGTAACGATTTCTCCAAAACAAATAATTTGTAATCTTTAAACAGCGTCATAAAGTGGTCCATTAGCTCAGTGGTTAAAACACCTGACTGCTGAACTACAAATAGTGGGTTCAGATATAGTACCAATGACAAATATTTGTTGTGATAACCTTATATAGCGAGAGGGTCTGAGACTGTAGTCTTATCACCGTGATCAAGTACGGATTTCCAGAATTCCCACAACTCGGAAAATATTATGAAAAAGATAGGTATGTTTCCTCCCGATGTTTTCAGTTACCGTTACAAAAACCGGTATTTTGTTATTTAGGCTTAAAAACGCAGGCGACTTCGACTTTAATGTATTTATATAATTATTCTACTTTTTGTATATTTCAAAAATTGTCGATCATTGCTTATAATACGTAACGTGTGGCCACTGAAAAAGTGCGACAATTAGTAAATAAACAAATAGTTTTAATTAATTCAGAAAGACACGACGTCGAAGCGATTCTTATATAAATAGTAAAGAAAATGAATAAATTTCTCATTATTCCGTCCAATTGATTTGACGTTAGTGTTATTAGCTGTTTATTGCATTTTTCTTTAAGCCATTATTTGAACTTTCTTTTTCTCTCATGTACTTCATTTTATACATAATTAAAGTAACATGACTTTCATGAATACACATATTTATGACTTATATAAATACTCGTCTCGTCAAAATGCAAGTTTCTCAAGTTATTGAAGAATGTTTATAGCATCGTAAAACTTCTGTATTGATAGGAGATTTGTTAGAAATATTATCTTTCAAAATCCGCGTTGAAAAAATTTATCGAATCAGCGGCTAGTTACATATACTTGTCTGGCTATAAATACTGTTACAATTAAAAACAAATAAAATATTACTTTTGAATTTGGAATCTGTCATTTTCATACGATTGTTCATTGTGTTTTCTTATTTTCGCGC
>DWJK01002120.1:0-15252 GCA_018248815.1 Croniades pieria auraria
GCAGTGATAGCCTAGTGGTTAAGAATTCAGCCTCTCACTCGGTGGTGCTGGGTTCAAATCCATGGCGCGCACCTCTTTACAAAAGTGCGTTTTAAATTTAAATATCACTCGCTAATGGTGAACGAAAACATCGTGAGGAAACCTGCACAACTTAGAATTAAAAAAAAAAAAAATTCTGAATATTTTTACACATGATTAAAAATGTACCGGCGAGTCCGCCGTGACCTCGCTGCAAGCGGCGGGAGCTCATGAGGAAAGGGAGCTCATGAGGAAAGGAAGCTCATGAGGCGGGAAGGACCTCGTATAGGTCCGAAACTATTCGGGCCATCCCGAAAAACGTTAAATTACAAATTCCTAATATCATACTTATACAAATAATTTTATACGTACACACAGAACATACATTTTCACTCACACACACACACATACACACACGCTCGCACACACACACGCACGCACGAACGCACACACACACATCCATATATGTAAATATACATATATCGTACATCTGTTTAAAGTAGGCCAAACCGATGTGAATAACAATCGACATCACAGTATCTACCAATTGTCAACAACAAAGAACAATATGATTTATTTCAAACCATCGCCGTGAACAGTTCAGACAATCGTTTAATCATATATACCACAAAATCTGTAAACTGAGCTTTCATCTGATACATTCTTAAGGAGCTATGACAATAGGCGAGGGTAGACAGTGTGAGAATCACTGCTTTGCGATCCCCTTGTTGGTCCTACAGGGTAGTGTAGTCCTGAGCATATTCATAGATTTTACATTTTAAACTATATTTCGGAAAACTTTCAGATATATCTACTGAGAAATATTAACTTTAAAAATTCAACTACTAAGTGAAAATGTAGGGTTGGAACCCCGATCTCCTGGATTCGGAAGGTACAATTAACCGATTACGTTATCGGTTTCATTATTACTAATGAATATGAAATAATACAATCGTTCTGTCCATCACAAACGCAACCTTTCACTGCGCCCGCGCAGCGCGTCGTGACGGAAAGTGACAGTGCCGTGACGTAGCTCTCGCGGCTCCATCTACACACGAACACACGTATATACTTCTATATATACTTCTATATATATTTATATATATCACATAATATCATTTCTTTATGTGGGCGAAGGGATAGGCAACTACAGCTCCATCTTATATACAGTACATATTATACATATGTATGTACATATATCAGATAATTTTTTTTATAACAACAAGTCAGGTCCTTACGGGGTAGGAGGAGAGTACTAAGTCATAAAGAGTAGAAAAAACGGCAAATTGACAAATAAAGAAAAGGCAATTTCAGGTTTACACTGATTAAGCGCGGAACAGACTGCACCGTCAATTCCCACACGCCTTTAAAATATATTAAATCATTTTAATTATATGCAACCAGCCTTCATGATGGTTATTATCTACCCTCAATAACCATTAAATAACGCGGTTTCATAACCTGTAAAAACAGCGCAAAACCACATTCATAATGCATAAGAACGGGTTGAGTGTGCCAATTGGGGGAGATTCCACCTCGCAATGAATCTCTAAAGGGGGATTGAGGAAATGGCCGAATAATCACAGAAACAAAATGTTTAAAACACGTTGATACAGAGCCTGACACGCCGTTTGCAATACCCGCACACCAGAGCACGTGCATATGTTCGTATGTCATAATCGTTCTATAATACCCGAATGCAATTCGTATTTATTTATCTACCTATTTGCTAGACTAAATGTAAAAAAAATCGTTTAATTGACCTCGTTTTTGCATATAAATTAAGGCAATTTAGTTACCATCACAAAATAGAAGCCTAAAATTAAAACCTTGTAACCGTGAAACCGGTGTACTGTAACAATATCGACAGTATTAAAATGCGCTCCAAAACGGACTGAAAGTCGTCATAGTGATACTATACCTAGTTTTTTCACAGCCTAATTGAGGCCAGATGATGAGGCGGTCTAAGTATTGTCATAAAAATATAGATCCATTAATGTGATATAAAATATAACATAATAATATTTTTAAAGGAAAATGCAGACTAAAGACGTAGATCTTTCGTCTTTTGTTTTTAGAAGTTGTACTTCTTTTGGCGCGTTAGGAAAAATGATGAAAGTAAATTTTTACGATGCGCGCGCCACCCTCACGAAAAACCGATACCATGAAATTAGCTAGTCAACATTTTAGTTTTTTTATGATGTATAAATACAAATGATTTAACTAGATAATGCGTTAAATAAGATTTTCTTTCACTTTATTAAACACCTTTTTTTTTCTATTATTAGTGCCGTTTTCTCTGCAAACATAGGATAACGCGAAGGATAAAATTTTTAGAAACATTTTTATCTTGTTACGCCAAAGAAGTCTAACTTCTTACCCGCGTACATTAGTACACACAAACGTTTTTTTATATAAAATTATGCCTTTTGGTAGTAAATTATAAACATATGGCATAATATTGTATATATTTCATAGACGTGACACTAAAGAAAGAGAATAGAAAAAACATTAACACTAAAAAAAGGAATTGGTGTAAACAAAATTTCTCAAAAGCCTAAATATAATTCACGACCACTTCATTATCATTACAAACTGCATGTTCATTTAATAAACACAGAAAAATCAAAATCGTCATCACTTTCGCTCTCGACGAAAAAAAAATTGTCTGCTTTCATTCTCACATAATAAACTATGTGAATGTTCGTATTAGACATTCGCCGCGGTTTTTAACTTACAACTACGCACACTTACTTTGAATAGATTACGTGTAATATTATGAAACGTTCTCATGTTAGATGTTAGTTTAGAAATTAATTTCTTTTACATAAAATGTCTTCGTGCTTGGGCAGTTTTATTCTGCGCTGTTTGACACTGAAAACGAACTAAATAAGCGTCAGAACCTTATCCTCGGAAATAAGAGACGTATTGCAGGTAACGCGTTCAAATTAAGAACGAGATTCGAGAAAACAATCAGAAAAAAATGTCTATTCTAATCGTTACATAAAAGGGTTGAAAGAAAAAAATCATAAAAAACGATTTATTCTTTTTTGAAAAACGAAACTTGATACGACTACTTCAACAATAATTAAAATGTCATTACTTTCGACACGATTCATTAGCATTATAGCGTCATCCTACAAATTGAAGTACAGTCTGTGCTTTTACTCACGACAAATACATAAATTAATTGACGAACAAAACCATACAGATTTTCAAATTTAGAATGATGATTTCCAAACCTACATGTACATTTTTATTAGGTGAATATATAAGCTGTATTAATTAGAAACTGTATTCTTGTTTTTATTGGCTGTTAATTATAAACTGTAATTATTTTTTTCTAATGTGAACTCAATGATATTAAGTGTGAGACAAGTTTTAAGTTAGCTTGCGTCTACCAATTGGTATTTCATTCGTTGTCCGAAAGAGAATTTAGGGTCTGGTGATTGTACAGCTACACGCACGTAACATGTGTTCTGTTATGTTCGAAATAAAATCAAAGCCGCGTGTCGTAAAATTAAGCGGCATTCGAGATTCATTTAGAAACTCGGTTTTATAATTGCGTCTGCGGCGAGGCGTCGGCTTCGGACACACGCTTACGTGTTGACCTTACATGGCGGCCGCGGAGTAACGTGCGTGTTTGTGTATATATTCGTATTTATTTAATTTGTAATTTACGTGACTGTGTGCACAAGTGTTTCTTAAATATGTACTTACTCTTTGGTAAGCACGATGCCCCATGTTTATACTCATCAATCCTTGTTTAATCTGTCGCAGCGTTTAATTTAAGCGGCCAGTTGTACGTACGCGAAGAAAATGTTAACTCGTTTTACTCACAAACGTTTTTAATTAACCTCACTCACGTGTGAATCGTAATCGCTAATGTTAATTAAACAATAGTAAGGTCATGGGTTGTTTCATTGTTTTTTTTGTATGTACCTAATCATAACCGAACGTTTGTTAGGTTCCGGCCCGTGAACGAGAGCTAACACGCAGCGAGGCCGTCCAACAATAACCCTCACGATATTCATCGAGCAAAACCATCGACATGGACCGTGTCCTTACCAACATTTGTGCGAAGCGCAATTTATTTTTGAAACAATTGCCTTCACTGCGCCTCGAAACATCCGTTACGCAGACTAAGTGGCATCGAATCGTACCTACACGATCACATGTGAGCACTGACTAATTTAACATTAACTGTCGAAGGTCGGAATACATCAATACGTTAACTATTTCGGTCGGGGCATTAGACCGGTTGCAGCATTACATATTTATAAAAAAAAATAAGAATTCAAAGTTTGCATTTGATAGTTCCTTATTTTTAGGCGGGAAAACTATAAACGTCAAAATGGGAAGTAGTGCAAGCAAAAAATACCGTAATGACGAGTTGCGATGGGCCGGTGTTGCGCAAAGTGGAAGAGTGAGTTATGCTCGGTGTATTATTTATTGATTGTTGAAAAACAATGGCGGGCGCGCGGCTGGCAGTGAGTCAGTGGGTCAAGGGTGCGCTGGCCTAGTTACGACGCGCCGAAATTCGTGGGCTCGCAGTTGCTAACCTCATTGAATAGGGAGGGGCCACGTAGGTAGACACGTACATATAATATTTTCATATCTCCCAGTTAATTTAGCTCCGTTACGTTGGATTTCGTTTCGTCTCTAAAAATGAAACGAAATCTTGATTTTGGTTAGCCGAATTTTTTTCTTTCACCCGAGTGACATTTTGGTCATTGAGTTAACGGTGTAAAATATGAGATTTATAGAAAAAAAATATGTACTTGTTACATATTTAAATTTAATTATTTTTATTACTACAGACACATATGAGTCCCTTGTCCCCTGTCGGTAAATACGGTTGTGTGATCCAATCTAAGTATTAGTTACATTTGGAATTTTAATACGATTTTCGTAAAAAGTACCCTATTTGCCCAAAAAGACTTAGGTATAGATAATCTGTGGATTTTGTATCAATTAAACAATCACTGCTGTCAAAAACTAATTAAAGCAATTTTAAAAAAAGAAAATGAACCATATTGCATACATTATTTTACCCGTTAAAAAAATCACAAACAAAATCTTGTCGTCTAAGATCAAATAGTATTAACAAAAATCTTTGAAACATACGTACAAACGTTAAGTTTTATGTACGCCTGGCTAAACGGTAGTAACTAAAAACTAAGAACTAATATTATAAAACCCATATATTCACAAAACTAACTAGGGTCACGCTAGTGGAACCTCGCGTTACTGGTAACCGAACCCAATCCGTGCTACAACACAAGTGAAGTAATAATAATAATCTAAGAACAATTTCATAAGCAGCTGTAATCCCAAACTAGGCAGAGCCTAGAGTCTGTACTAGGGCAGTGAGACTCCTAATAAGCAAATGTAAATTCCTAAATACACTTGTATAAATAATTGCAGACCATATTCCTGAAACTTATTCCCGCTCATAACTATAATTAAGTAAAAATCGAACCCACAACATTCAACTCAGATATCGTGATAACTTGCCACTGAACAAACGGCCAGTGAAGTAGAAAATTTAATCATTACACCCAGCAAGTCTCAATCCACTACTGTATATAGGTCTTATCTGAGGGATTTTACCAGTAGTCCCAACGCTGGATATACGGGTAGGAATACCAGAGTACAGCTTCTCGTACCGCCGGCGCTAGTGCTGCCCGTTAGTGCCAGGCATTTTAACAAATCAAATTGCGTAGTACGATTTTTCGTCCCCGCATTCATTTTCAATTGCACTTCCATGATTGGCTTTGCCTCTTTGTATACAACTGTGTTGTTTTTTTGTTTCTCTGTTCTCATTTGCTTCATTTGCTCATTTCTTTATATTTTCTAATGTGTAGCAGTTATTTTTGCTTCTCCGAAGTCGCCTATAAGTGTTCTACATTTGTAGTGTATTACATATTTGTCTTTATTTATCTCGTTGGTTGAGTCGTTGCATGCGGGACTGCCGAGCGGGAGGTCCTGGGTTCAAATATCGGGTCGGGTACTATTGGATTTTTCTAATGTAAGAATTCTAGTAGTGACTTGGAGTCTGGATCTATGTCCGGTGTACGACAATAGTCCCACCACCTATTCCATAGGATGTAAACGTAACTGGTGAAACGTGGGAGCATGCTACAGTCCTCTGCCTACCCCTTTCAGGGATTACAGGCGCGACATTGCGTTTTTTCTTTCTGCAACTTCAACGGCTCCTTCCAGCAGCTACTCTACTGCTCTGTCCACGTGCCATAGTTTTCGTACAAGCATTTTTGTACAAATTCTGTATGATATATTTTTCTTTTATTAGCGTATACGCAGTTCATAAAATACACTTGTTTTCATTAGACGTTGTGTGCTCACTTCACACTATTGTGGCTTATGAGATGGCCCGATTAGTTTCGGACCTGTCCAAGGTCCTACATCTTAAACTGCTTCCGTTGCAATATCATTATGGAGAAGACCTCGGATACGTCGGAAACAAGTCGTAATAATAAACACTCCTGAAAACTACACTTCAGTAATGTCGATATATTTTGACTATGTATGAATACTTACGAGAATATTTTGTTTATTTTTGTATATCCAACGTAACTGATGAACTGTAGGAGTGTACTCACTCCTCTACCTACCTCTTCGGGGATTACAAGTGTGATGTTACGTTTTGTATGTAAAAGAAGCACATCTGCTCCAAAAGGATAGATATACGAGTATGTCTACCTACTCATAACACACACACGTACGTTTTTATACGTATACACACACATAAACACACACGCACAGACGAGCAGTTAATGACACAAATTCTTTTTGAGGCTGTTTCTAGCTAGGTTTTATTTTAAATAATTAAAATCATGTATAATTGTGTAGCAGCTGGCCGCACAGATATTTAAAATTTCAAAAAAACTCTAATTAGGCTGTGTTACCTATGTAACCTTACTTAATTAATTTAATGTTAAATTTAAATTTACTACTGCATATTTTATTTATTTCAATAACGCTGTACAATTAGCTGTAATGTTTCTTTTTGTCGACGGCCAATAATTAACACAATAAATTCAGTTTAAAAACCGAAAGCTTTTTTAATATTGCTTTATTGGATGCAAGGAAGAAAGAACTACATGCAAATATGATCATAAATAACTGCCAATCTGCCAATAAGCAGTGATAGCCTAGTGGTTAAGAATTCAGCCTCTCATTCCGTGAGTGCTGGGTTCAAATCGCGGCGCGCACCTCTTTACAAAAAGTGCGTTTTAAGTTTAAATATCACTTGCTAACGGTGAAGGAAAACATTGTGAGGAAACCTCCACGCCTGAGAATTTATAAAAAAAAAAATATTTTCTAAGGTGTGTGAAGTCTGCCAACCCGCACTTGGCCAGCGTGGCGGACTTCGGCCTTAACTCTCGCAATATGAGAGGAGACCCATATTCCAACAGTGGAATGACAAATGGGTCGATTATTATTATTTATTATTTATTCACAATACCGTTGTCGATTTACGAATAAGTTTTTTACTGTTTGGTATGAATACAATTATTATGTTCGCATATGCCACTGGAAACCATAATAACACGAAAGTCGTTTCAGAAAATTGCCAAGTGTGAATGCACGCTTAGGACTCTGTGAGCACTCTATTGGTAGAAGAAGTGTTGTTCTCTCTTTGAAGAAGACTAATTTCGGTGCATTATTGTTACCCGCCGTCAAGTGATGTGAAAGTCTTTGAGGGCACGGAGGTCGGCGGGTCGCCTGTCGATTGAGTTTAAATTGTTTTTTTTTATCGATGCTTTACTTCCGGTCGCGTTTTTGCCCGTTTCATAAATCGATTTTTCACTATATTTCAACAGAGAATATTTTTGAGCTATTAGACATAGTGGTCCGTTTTTTGTAGATTGATGAATCGATTTTTCGGTTCATTTTACGAGAACAGAAAGTATTTGACGTGTTGACTATGTTTAGTGTAGATTTTAGCTATTAGACGGTTCATTTATGAGCTACATACGTACATAAATACATATCTTCACGCCAAGTGAGATATGAGATATGAGCTAACATTAATATTATTATTATATTCGACTAGTTCGTTAATAACATATTTTGCTAAGCTGATTCAATATCTGTTGTTAGAGAATTCCATCTTTAGAATAAATTTAGCTACATTGTATTTAGTAAGTGTATAAGCGTATTTTACACTTGCTTTTCCAATAATAAATTTTAATATTTCATTAAGCCAGGTCCACGACGAATATAGGGAGCAGCGTGTGTCGAAAATTAGTAAAACAATACAAATATATTGAATAATAATTCTCCCTGCAGCATCATAAGGATCAAATGGTTCATGTCGAGATCCAAACGTTATGAGAAATAGTCGTGGAACAAGACGCACTCAGTCGTTATTGCGTTCTATGTAGTTATGGAGATCACGTAAAAATACTGAACACATGCTGGAGAATATCACGGGCGTATCCTGGCTAAACACACATAAATATTCATTACCGTGTATGCACGCACAGTGGCGTTTGCTATTAATGATGTAGACATCATTCTGGTAAAGGTCGATAATAATGAAACAGTTTATTTACATTATACGGAAAACAAACGAGATACATACAGATAGAAATACATACATGTAGACATACACACATGTAGACATACATACATGTAGCCATACATACATGCAGACATACATACATGTAGACATACATACATGTAGACATACATAGATACTTCTAGGACAATACCATTTGACGGCCTCATCGCTTATAAGCGATTAAGCATGATGTACGTAGCCACATTGATAAATTTATACGAGATTCGTTTAAAAATATATTTAAGTATTAGAGAACGTGTTTCATTATTAAGAATAGAAAAGAAAAAACTTTGATCGCATAAAAAATACAAAGGTTTGCTTCTTATCTTTATTATCAGGACGCAGAAGAAAAATAAAAAAGTGTACTTTTTTTTCTGTATTATGATAGAAAGGATTCACATTTGACTTGACTTTCTATTTTTTTGCCTTAAGCTTCATCATCGTTAAATAAAGCCTGCGGATAAGTCGCAAGTTGAGATTATTATAACAACATTGTAAATCCCTAAACCTTTGTTAATCGAAAAAAGAAACGTTAGGGGAAAATAAACAATGAACTATATTTATATTTGCGTATTGCGATTAATTCTATAGAGCTGAACACAGGAGACGACAGACGCGTCCTGTCCGCCACGAGCCGCCGGCATATGTTCCCCACATGCTTCTGAAAGTGCTCTATTTGTAGACAAATACGCTATGACCATTTCTGTACATTTCAAGATGGAATTTTGATGTGGTTATTTTTGTCTTTGAACGCATATTGAACAAATTTCTTCTCGCCTGTCTGTTAAGTTCTCCTTGTTGGGTGTTACAGGATTGTTTATTTTTGTGTTGAGACTTTTTTTTTTCACCACTGATAAGATTTTTGTATGAGCTTTTCTGTCTTTCGTTGTAATATATTTAATTAATGTTCGTATATGTCGTTTGTCGTATTGTATGGCAAAAAGTATGTTATGTTGAAAGTGTTGCTATTATTAAAATTATTGATCAATAATATAAAGTGGATCTTACAAATTTATTTATATAAAATGTCGTACAATCTTTACTCATATATTATTGATTTCGTGTTGTTGCAGAAAGCTGTGATTTTTTGAATTCATTTCAATTCTCAATTTTGCCATGTAAAACATATCAAGATTTAAATTAACACCGACAAAGTTTACTTTATGTTTTTAAACACGCGTACCTTTTACTTTAGGTTCGAAATATTTTACCATTAAGAATGTAATAAATGAGAAACCTTCTCGAATACCTGTTATACCTACCTCTAATGACAGTATTTTCTGTCTCTCTCAGAAGTATTATTTTTTCTGATTGCTCAAACAGTCCCAACGTCACCTGCCAAAGCGGAATTCCACTTTGAAGTAGCCATTGGAGTCGTGAGAATGTTAATTTAAATTGTGCGCTTTTTGGTTAGACAACAAAAAAAATACAGAATTACCTCATAACAAATATCCAAAGTCGTGAACGTTTTTACGCAAGCTCATTGTCGTGATGTAACTGAGAATTCGTTTTGTTACAAATCGCTTCAATGCGCCAAGTGCTTTCTATAACCGTTATGTAACAGATGGATACAGTAGCAAAATAAACAATGCCGATGGAAGTCGTTACGCACTCTGGGCTCCCGTTTTGTCTCGTTCGTCTGCTGCGTTTCGCGTTTACTGTGGTTTTTGCAATTTCGACCACAGCGTAAGAAACATAAAGAGCGTTTTTTTTTCTATCCGGCTACGCATTATTTCAGTACAACAATGTAATGTAATTTCTTTTTTTGACAACGCCATTAAAAAAGTCAAGCGCGCGCTGGCTGTTCGGAACCTCTGATGCTCTTTTTTTACTACGAAATACTGAGTAATAATACTGAAAGTAACCAGAGTTACCTAACGGTGACACATATTTCGATCACCCCGTCGTGTAGATACGTGGGCAGTGCGTGTGTCACAAAAAAACTTGGTCCCTATTGACAAAACAGAGCGCCCCGTGCCAGGCCCGATTATCACCGCTGAAGGATGCCGTAAAAACAGCAAACCCTTTGCATGAGTATCGAAATACACGACACCGTTACAATAGGCCTTATTTGATAATGTGGCCTTCTAGACGAAATTGTTTTTTGTTTTTTTGTCACTATAACTCGATTCGTGCCGCGTGTAATATTTCTCTATATGCGCCAAAGACGGCCCATAGTACCATTTTATCGTATCATGATGTCCTAAACTTAAAATTTAAAAAAAATTATCCCATGTTAGTCGTACATGGCACGTATAGCCAAAATTATTGGGCAATAAATACAATACTATAGAAATGGTATGTTAATATTTTCGAATATCAGTACCTACTAACGCTGCCAATTTGAAACCTCCTACATAAAAAAAAAACTTCTCTTGCTCGACTCCACATTTAAGCCGTCCTCACGTCATATTTAGTATCTCGGCAGATTTATCAATCGTTGCTGAACTTTTCATATATTTTTTTTCTTTACAGAAATTGACGCCGCAGTGCTTAATCGTCTGTCAATTATACAGCTTTATGTTCAAAAGTAATGCGCGGTGATTGATGAATTTGTGAAACGCGCAATCAATAATGTGTTTAAAGACTTTCGCATACGTCCGTGCGGTTTGCTTAAACGTTAAATCATTAACATCGAGATTCCTTGGATACCAATTATTGCTTCAACGGTAAAATTCGATAAAAAATTCTATTTTCGTTCGCTTGCAATTTGTTAGGCGTTTTTGATTTTTGTATACGTACCTACATATCTTCACGTCAAGTCGCTTACAGGGTTGGCAGAGAGAACAGAGCGCCAAATAACCGTACATATTATTTGGTTTGTTAGTGTTATTATTGATTTTTGTATACTTGATAATATATTTGTCAATGTTGCTTTTGCACAATGTATTGAAACATAGAACAATATTATGGTAGCTTAAGTCGATCTTGAGATATACTGTTATTTGCAACTCTAATAATATCGTGTCGGGCGAAAAAATGGAACATCTTCAATTGACATATCCTTGGCATAATGTCGTAGTTGTAAACTGTCCTGAGATTTACCAAAGGGCGCGTTTTTTGTGAGAAGACGGTGCCAATATAATTTCGATGCTCGACAAAAACCAGGCACAAACCAAGGCCGCATCTTACTCTCCTGTCTCTCCGAGCCAAATATCCTATCCTGACACTAAACAGACTCGTCAGTTGGAGACATTTTAGCGACGAAAATTAGTTCTTCTCATGTACGATGTTTGCAAATCCAAAAATAATAATAAAATATGTTATTTTTTTATTACTGCAAGAAATTTATCAGAAAATCAGATAATTGATAATAATTATTGAGAGTGAAGTTTTATCTTGAAGAGTTTATTAATTATTTTAAGAACTTTTTCATGAATAGAATCTGATAACTGACTAGAGTTCTCAAATCACATCTTTCGATATAATACGTTAGATAGTTAGATATGTAACATATTAAATACGAATGAGGACCGTAGGTGTCCAAAATATGCTGATGTGTAAGAAATATTTAGTCTCTTAATTGAACACATTATTTACTGAACAGGATGTTTTGATTATTTGCAGCTCATCGAAACGCTGTGTGAAATGAGAAATGTGAAATTATGGAAAACGGAACGTGCCTACAGTACATCGCATTATCATCTCATTACGAGAGATTATTTCACACTTTCCCATCGCAAAATGGGAACGTTGTGGTCAATCGTCTAGTTGGCTTCCGTTCGTTCGTTCCGTTGTTTCGTTCGTTCGTGACGATTCGTTCCGCGTCGCTCGCTCGATCTGTTCTGTCGATAAAACGTCAAGCAATTTAAGCCACCGTCTCGATTTCAGACAATAGACATCGCATCACACTATCGCTCGGCTCGTTCGATTCAGCCAACGTCCGTGACATCTGCAAATTGCTATTGGAAATGTATTCTCTATAACGAATACGGTAGTCGTACGCTTTTCGTTTACAATTATACTGGTCCTATTACGTCTGTAACAAAGCAAACAATTGTTGATGGACAGTTAGTCCATTTCCGATAGTCAGTCAGGCGAAAGTTTAATGACAGCGTAGATGGTATTATCTATAGTATCATAGCAAATCTACGATGTCACGGTTTTGTTCAGTTGTTTATACATATATTTCATTGATACAGATTTTTATCGCTGGACAGATAATGGCGGGATACTGTAAAAATCGATTGCTTATCGTATATTGCAATGGCGAGATACTGTAAAAATCGATTGCTTATCGTATATTGCAATGGCGGAATACTGTAAAAATCGATTGCTTATCGTATATTGCATTGTTTACGATAAGACTTTCGGAAAATAGTTTGTTTTTCCTGCTAAAGTTTTGCACAGATAATAAAACCTCGGGGCGATTTTTAACATTGCCTGCTGTATTTTAAATTTAGCTCTCCGATACTGACATATTATTCTTGTTATTATTATTAATTTTGTAAGAACCAATATTTATAATTACTAAATGCGTAATTTCCATACGACGACATACTTGACTGGTATACCTACTAAAAACATTCCCAAAAAAGGTGTCGTGATAAAAGCCGAGTATGAACAAATTGGTCGTTTTTGCTTTTAATTTATGCAAGATTTTTTTTACTCAAATAATTGGTTTTTACTGTTCAAATATTTAGAAAGCCTGCAGAGCTGTTTCCGACATTGTATGATACTAATCGAGTAATTAGTGTAGTAGTGTTTTATCGTAACTGAATAAAAAAATCCCCAATATTTCACTAGTATGTATTAATTAACAAATAACGACACAACGCGTTGAAACACCTATTGTACATACATACATATATACGTAAATGTAAATTTGCTGATGTGAAAGAATAAAATGGCGCGAAACCGCGTTGGAGAGAAAAACGCGGCAATTAGTGCGCGAACTCGTTTTTACCGCGGACTGTCATTGGGGTTTTTTTTCCTCGCGTTCGTTTCTTGCTCGGCGCTTTTTGCTCGGGCGTTATCCAGAGCACGTCGGTGCTGTACGGTTTCTTGCCGCATGCTCAGTCACCGATTAGCGGCCGCCGGAACAATCTAATGAGTCTATTATATGCACCCAACATTCACTGATAACATCTGCGTACTTGTTTCGTATCGGTGTTAATGCACAAATTGTCATTAGAACGTGTTGCAGCTTCTTGTTAGCGTTCTATCTTTAGATATGTTGTTGCATTAACATTATTTTATCTTCCACTGGAATTTGCATAGCATACTTATGTACGTGTTAATTGTTGTAATATAAGATATTGAAATATATAATTTATTTTAAAAGTGCAACAGTATTTAAATAATACAATTATATTAATTCGTTTAAAAATATTTTTACATATAAAGTAAAAAAAAACTAATTTATATGCATTTTCTGTTTCAGGTACGTAACACAAATGTCAAAGTAGCGTTTACGGAGTAAGTTAACACACGCATGCATGATATGTAAAATGATATGACGACTTATATCAATGAACAGTACTATGCTAAAATATTTACAAGAAATAATTAGTGAAATTCGTATATGAGAATTTGTAAGCGGAATTCTCTTAAAATTATGCAACTGTGGTTTACATGGAATAAACTAACCTAAAACTCACTTTAGTCGTCACTGAGTTAGTTGTCACTGTGGTTGTGAGAAGTCATAATACAGATAGTATCGCGAATGAGTAGGTACGTTTAATGGCATGTAAATGTCCAAGAAGCTGATGATATGTTGGCAAATAGCGTCTAATGTGGCAAGCAGCAACGGTGCGGTACAAAGTGAGCAACGTGGGAGTGAGATATTTGCGCACACGCATCTTGATGGGCAATTCCCACGTGGCCCGCGGCGACTTAGCCATCGTAAATAAGTTGCTGGCGTTTAATTTGCGATAACACAGTAGTCGGTCGCCGCTCACTCGTAAATAGATTGTTCTAGAAGGCGCCCACACGAATGTTCCTTAATTGGGCGGGGACGTTTCTCCCCTTATATCATCCGGCGGACAACGGTTGCGGTCCACGGAGCCACGGGATGTTTTGATCAGGTCGTCATTCTATTGATACAGCAGTGTAAATATTGATATCGTCGATCTGGTGGGGGTGTAATGTTTTATTTTGTGCTTTGACGTCATTTTATTTGTTAACCGCCATGTTAAAGCAAGGTGTTTTAATGTGTTCGTACATTAATTGTATAAATTTATCAATAATTGGCAACAAATGGCCTTTTTAATTGATGTAACATCACGCCTGTAATCTCTGAAGGGGTAGTCAGAGGAGTGTAGTACACTTCCATGCTTCACAAGTTACGTTTAAGTCCCATGGAACAGATAGTGAGTTTATTGTCATACACCGGGCACAATTCCAGACTCACTGCTAGAAATTTTAAATTAGAACGATCCAATAGTACTCAACCCGTGATTTGAACCCAAGACCTCCTGATCGGTAGTCGCGCTTGCGAACGGTCGACCAACGAAGCAGGCTTTTTTAAATTAACATTTACATAAATTAGATAAATTTTTTTTTAAACACAGATAGAGTATATTCATAGCGTTTTCTACGACTTCGTTATTCTTATATAATAAAATATCAGCATCATTTCCTTTCTGGTATATTTCTCCTTGAAGAAGTCGCAAAAATTAACAGTCAGTCTACAAATATGTGTC
>DWJK01002121.1:0-15249 GCA_018248815.1 Croniades pieria auraria
CACGATAGCACAAAACACATTAATTAAACATACGATATTACTTGCAAATCGTCATTGATGATATTTTTATATTAAATAGGTAAAATAAATATAAATAAAAAATAACCACATTTGAACATATTTTATTAATAGCACAACAACACTAAATCTAAAATCCTTATTTTATCACATCTTTACAATTTACCTTACCATTTCATCCGAACCCTTGTGTCATATACAGTTTAGAAAGATATGCTGCCTTCCATTCTAAAATATCACCCAAAAATACAGCCTTCTCTATAACACGCAACACCACAAATTTATTGGCTTTAATTACACCTATATATACAATAAACATCTATGTAACATCGATTAAATCAATAATTCTCTAAAATACATCAAGTTTAACAACAATATTACTATTCAATTAGGCATATATTAATTGTCATGTAGAAACATACGTATCTCGAAGATAATTGTATTTTTTCTACGTACACTCAGTTCGTCTTCGTCCTGCTTGCATGCGCGCGGGGCGCTCGACGCGCGAACTTCTCTCGCTTTGGCGATACTTATATTGCACCATATGATTTACACTATATGGCAACTCTTACATTGATTGACGACTAAACCTAGACACCTATTCACTCAATCGATTCACGTAAGTATAACGTCCCTTTACTATACAATACATATAGATAATATAACGTTTAATAAACAGGTCTAAAAGGTTCGGGGGTGTCTATATTTACTTAGAAATTAATAGATCGGCTAAAATGTATGTAAATTTGGATATAAATCATTCACGGGATAATACTTCATAAATATATCAAAATAAATTTGTCTAAAACAATAAAAATAAATCGGACAACGTTTCTTACATTCTTAAAATCTACAAATTCAGTAAAATACCTACACGACAAGTCTAAATTCCTAATCTGACTTGACACAACGTTCAATGCGGTACTAAGTACACGTACATACATAGAGTTACATGTCATCGTTTACATTTAAATATAGATATCGAATTGTTATATTAATCATGTAAGTGGGAATTATTGAATCTAACAAAAGATAACTAGTTACAAATGACAATTACAGAATGTCAGGTACGTAACAGAACAAACGTCAACACATTTTTTATCTACTCATTCTTTATTACAATACCGCCAGGGTCTTAAATGAATTTGTCAAAGATAAATGTATTTGTATTTACCGTCACACACATTACATAATCAATGTTATTTATATTTATCGTACATAATGAGCATTAGGCTAATGGTTATTGGGTAAATTTTTATTTTGTAAAATAATATCGCTACAACACTACAAACTTTATAGATACTTTGGCATTTAATATCATGTATCGTGTTTTTAAATGTAACTTTAAAAAATATAGACAGATACAGAAGTGATGTTAAATTACATATAATATTTTGCAGATATGTCTTGCGTTTTTTAAATCGGAGCTTTTAATGTAGGTAGTTATTAATAGGTACTCTCAAAGTTTGTAATAGTTTAAATAAGTCTTATAAAAATATAGTACTCGCATGAGGAGATAAAACTTACGAACTACTTAAAAATAACATAAAAATACAGACTAATTTCTCACAAAGGGACCTTATAATACAAATACAATAAAATTAAAGTAAATTAAAATAATCACAAAAATATAACTCATCAGAAAATCAGTCGTTTAAATGTATTAGCAAACTTATAAAAAATATCAATCTGGTTACTTATAAGAACTTATAGGGAGTAAAATCAAAAATAGGTCATATTTCATTGATTTTATAAGTACTGAAGTAAATAGATAATTAACATTTGCATTATTTTACACGATTTTACGCCACGACGTATCTTATATAGCAAGAGTTGTTCTTTTAACTTAAACCACGAGTAACAGAAAAATTGTTGAGCGCTCGCAAATTGTCAGCAAAAATTTCATGAGAAATCTTTGTGCAGTAAACAGACGGATCATTAAAACACGGATTGGACGTACATAATATATAGCTTAGCTTAATAATGTCTTTGAGCACGAGATCATCAAGATACATACATATATAGAATCAAGACACGTTTTTAAAAATTAAATAAATATAAAATTAAATTTATTCAAAATTATATTTTCTAATAAAGTAATAACAACGTTCATTTAATGTTGTTTCGCAAATGACTCAAGTTCAAAAATTTCAATGAATATTGTAACCATTGTTGAGTTCCGAACTCCCCATAATTTCAAATGTCATCTGAGTCAAGATAAATTGTTCTAATTGATTTCACTAAATAATAAGCCAATCCCCAATCAAATTCCGAAGCTCATATCCTTACTCTACTTGATAATAAACAATAGTTTGTGTATTATCCGTTACTACCCTGCCTTTTGAAATTTTCTCTCGACGTCTCTGTCCAATTTAGATGTAGAAATTACATTCCCATGATTGATATATTTTTTTAATTTAAATAATGATATAAATTGACACTGTCTGAGACGAAACAAATCATCTCTAAATTGGATCAAAAAATTGAAAATATAATATTGTCTATGAAAAATATTAAGTTATCTTTCTTAGCACCACTACCCTCATCTTCCCACGCCATCCCAAGTACTACCATTTCTTTACCAGTCCTTTCATCTTTAAAAGTTTAAAATTGTATTATTTAATGATGGATTATTCCCCAGCAAAATTCCCCTGAAATTATAGTCACGATCAGCTATTTTTAAATTATACCATTATTATTAACATATTTCAACGTAATATAGTCAATTCCTTACATTTTATGAGCAAAACATATGTTAAATTTCTAAGTCTACCCAACTACCACGGTAGTTAAAGATTTTGTTTAATATTTTGACAATAGATACATTACTAAAATCTATGTAATAGCCATGAATTCAATAATTAAATCCTAAAATGGCACTACATTTTATTTTTATATTTACACTAATACAGTTATATCATTGTTATAAAGTTATTTAGACTTCCTGACACTTCGGAAGAAACGAATGTGCACATATAATAATGATAAAATAACGTAAAATAATATCGTAACAACACGCGTGTATCTCCCCGAAGAGGAATGTACAGGAGTGTAGTAAACTCGCACGTTTTACCAGTTACATAATACGTCCCGTTCTGGATAGATGGAAAAACTAATGCCATACACCAGGAACAAATTCAAGCTCCGAGCTACTACTAGGAATTTCAAGTTAGAAAAAACAGAACCAGAAAGTACCCGCCCTGGGGATCGAACCAAGGACCGCGACCATCTAGGCAGTCAATAGATGATAAAACAATAAAATGTTTTTATAGCCTTCTAAGATGATAACTTGTCTATCTAAATTCTTAGGAAGAGATTAAGGTTATTTTTTTCCATGTTTATCAATTAAGTTAGGTTTTGAAGTTGAAGTTGACGGTTTAGCAACCGTTAAAGATTTTGATGTGGTAGGTGTTAAGCTAGTACTTGATGTTGATTTAACGGAAGATGTCTTGGTTGGTTCATTTTTAGGAACAGCCACGGATGATTTGATATCACTGGCTACAGACGATTTAGGTGTTGCTTCCGTTTTGACAACATTAATAGTGCCCGAAGGCTTTACTATACTTGTTGTTATGGCTGTGCTAGTTGTTGCAGTTTGTGGCTTCAAAGATTTATGCGGTTCAGAAGAAATACTAGTTTTAACATCAGTGATTGTTGTGACTGGTGCAATAATTGTTGAACTTGCTTTTGATACAGGTATATTTTTCTGATTCTGTGTGGCGCTAGTAACTATACTTTTGGATGCAATTTCCTTGCTAGATTGTTCTTTCACAGATTTGCTGCTTTGATTTGAACTCGGAGTCGATTTCTTTTCTGATTCTAACTTAAGTGAACTTACTGGCCGTGCGGGTTGAGCTTGAACGGTATCTTTGGGAATTATTTCTTTAGTCGTGGCAGTGGTAAGTACCGAATCACTTATTAAAGATTTGTTTGATTGACCCGAACTGACACCCAATGTTTTCTCAAATGTTGAATCTGATTTAACTGAAACTGTTGACTGTGGAGGTAAAGTAACAGTCGATTTCTGACTTACTTCCTTGGGTTTGGTGCTTTGAGTAAGACTTATTGTGTCTTTTTTATCCAAAATCCCACCCATTGTAAGAGAAGCAGTCGTTGGTGTAGTTTGGAGTATTGGTAAGGAAGCAATTGGATTGGTCGTAACAACAGTATGTGGTACAATTGGAGTTAGAGGTTTGGTAACTTGACTTGAAGTTATTGCTATTGTTTTTCCTATCAATTTATTTGAAATCTGTGAGCTGGACGACTGTGTTAATTGATCCTTAGACTTATTCGTCGGTATTACTGTGTTCGAAACCGACTGAGTCATGACAATTGAAGTTGTAATGCTAGTTTTATCTTTAGACAATTTTGAAAATTCGTTATTGGCTCTAACACTTTCTTTGTCTGTTTTTTTTAGGTGTATATCAGAATCCCGTGGATCTTCTACAATAGTTTTCTTTTGACGTTGCAATTGCTTACTTCCAGTACCACTACTTGTACTGCTAATAGTTTTGGTAACATCATTAACATTTGGTGCAGTAGTCTTCACGTTAGATAAACTTTCCTTTGTCAAACTTTCCCCAGCTACGACTGTATATTCTTTTTTTATCTGAGATACTTTAAGCTCAGTGCCCTTTAAATTCTCACTGCTCTGTCCCCCTTGAACGGATTGATGTTTTTTATCTAATAAATTACCTGCTAGCGTTTGTGTTGTAGGTGAAATTCTAGTAACTTTTTCAATTTCGCTGGATTTAGTAGTCGAACTAACTGTAACCTTAGGCATTGTTATGTCAGAAGCACTAGTAATTACTTTTGTTTCGATTTCTGTTTTTAGTATTGGGGTTGTTGATATAGATCTAGAGTCAAGAGATCCCAATTTATTCAAAATGTCCTCAGTACCAGGTCTAAATAGATCGGACTTACCATCTCCTCCTAGCGCTGACTGAGAAGTAGCATATTGATGCGTGTTTGGTATTTTAACCTTATTGCCTTGGTAGCCTGATGATTTTAAAATATCAGTGCTCATATTTGAAACAATAGTTTTACTTTGTCCGTATTCAGGGGATACACTCGCCTTCACAACATTTCCCTCTACTGTTGATAGAATTGGCACCGGTGTCACTTGAATTGGTTCCATAGTTTTTGTTACGGTATCTGCATGAATTTTAGCCGTTGTAAAAATAGACGATGTTAGGTTGGAATGGATGACAGGCCTACACCCATTAATCTCAACAAGTACAGAACTTTTTACATTGGGAGTAGTTTGCGTTCCAAAAACGTTTGTATTCATATGATTATGTAGAGTTCTTGATATACTAGAATTAGGTGCTACAGTTCCAGTGGAGCAAATAGATTTATACACACTGGGTTTTTCACATTTAGTATCGGAGTATATGTTATTTTCATTTTCACTTAACGATTCAGTCTTGGATTTAGACAATAGATATTTGGCACTTCGATTCATTGTTTCTTTTTTATCTATTTGTAATAACGGCTCTATAACAGTATCGTCTGATTCATGACTGAAATTTTGAACTTTTCTTTTAATAGAATTCCTTTTTGTTTTGATAATTCCCACATTTGACTTTTTAACTTCATTTTCAATTCCACTTGTAATTGATGTACTATCTCCACCGTCTTGTGACGTCTGAAATCATAAAGTAACACTTCTATTATTCATATTATTATAAATACTTAAACATTATTAACACCAAACAGCCATGGCATTTACATAATTAATCCAAAAGACTTTAGACGATAGTTTTATAACACATAATATTTAAGGAAGGGAAATTACATGTTAGTTACAATTACGACTTAGTGGTTACAAGTTATGATATGCGCAAAATCTTTTAAAATATTGGTCAAAAAAGGCATTCACTGGAACTTGACCACAGCGCCACCTTCCGGGCACAGTTGTGAATCTAAAATCATTCGGAGGCCCAGTTAAACACATAAATAATGTTGTCAAACTCGGTCCAGCAGTTACAGTGACAAACACATGGGCAGAAGAAGTGTATATATTTATAATGTATTTATTGAATGTCACATGTTCAATGTCTCTTATAATTTGAAATATTCATGGATAACACACCTTCCGCATGGCAAGCAGCGGATGGGCGTGCGATGGTCAAGCACCACGATCACGCGGGACTTTGCGGCCGCGCAGAAGAAGAGCTGGCGGCTCGGTCTCCGGCAGACATGTGCTCACTGGACCGGCCGGACCCCATTCCTCAGTTGGTCGCGAAAGAAAACGCGCTTTCTACAAAGATAACATGTTTGCTTGTAATTTAATAAATGACGTTCTTTAGGGACGGAGAGGAATGGTAATAAAATATTCCATACACTATACACGTAAATTCGTAAAACCAAAGAATATCATTTAACAAAATCCTGGGTAGACACTTCATAGCATTTTAAAAGATTAACCGCTAACGCTCGCAGACAATAATGTTGTAAAGCAACTACATGTATTTCGTATGTATTTCATTTTCATAAATGTTATATTACAATTAATACTTAGTATTAGTAACAAGACATCGTTAGTACTTGTAAATAAATTCTCAAAACTTGAGTAAATAAGTAAAATACATATTTATGTTTGTAAATAAATTTCTAACCTCCATAATAGTGAGTTCATCTGGACCACTGCAAATTTGATCAATGGCCATAAGGACCACGACGACAACCGGTAAAACCCCGAGTGTCCAACCGACTGCGTCAGCCCACATCGGATAAACGTAGTGTCCGTAAGACGCAGGTTTGTACTCGATCCAATTAAAAACGAGAATAAACTGAAACGTTTAGAAGAATATTATTTGCAAAAAGCGAAAAAAACTACAAAATGTTGAGGTCGGTAAACTTGTGTACACTTACAACTAAAGCAGCCGGTGTAATGACACGCCACATAGCGCTCCAGAAAAAAACCCACAGCTTAGATTGGTTGCCAATCATTCGTTGGATATCTCGACAGAACTTTTCGGCCCCGTAGATCCAAGCAATCAGTATGCATTCACCTATAGCAATTATCAAAACCGACCAATTTGCCGCGTATTTGTCCATTAATTGAAGCCAGTACATGCCACTCTGAAAGGAATTAAACAGTTTTTAATTTGCAATAAAATTAAAAACTCACATCAAGAATATAATTTGAGAATGCTTACATTGGTAGTGAAAATCAATCCGCCAAGATACCCAAATACGGCTACAGAAAAGACAACCCATCCTTTTCTTTGACGGAAATTGGGGAATCTGTCGAGAATAGCTGTGGTAACTGTTTCCATTAGTGCAAACTGAAATTTTATTAAATGACATGTTATTTTTGAATTAGCTTAAATTATATATGTCCTTCTTTGATTTGTCAAGAAAATGTTATACCTGTGAGTCAAGGCCTAGGGTCAGTAACATTAAAAAGAAGAGTATTGACCAAAGAGGAGAAACGGGTAATCTAGTTACAACTTCAGGATATACGATGAAAGCTAAGCCCGCTCCCTGGTCTACAACGCGGTCGACATCCACTTGTAATTCATGGGCTAAAAACCCTATAACAGAAAATATGACCAATCCGGCGAAGAAAGACGTTGCTATATTCGAAACAGCCACTATCAAGGAATCTCTGAAATGTAAGGAAAAAAATATGTATAGTTAAATTATGATATGTGTTACATACAAAAACCAACAGTAAGTAATACATATATACTGACATATAACAATTATTAGAGAATTTGTTGTAGGAAGAAAGAGTTATAAGGCCGCCCCACGCAGGACTCAATGCAAAGAATATTTGCACAGCAGCGTCTCCCCAGACCTGCAAGCAGATATCACAATTTTTGTTAAATAAACATATTCCTTTCAAATCGAAACACATATACATGTAATGATGCATACAGTTCAAAATTACAATTTGTGGTATGATTTCAATTTTATTTACCTGAGCATTAAGAAGTTGACTAAAATCTGGTGTAAGATAATACAGAATGCCCGTAGATGCTCCTGGTAAAGTTACGCCTCGAAAGAACAGAATTACCAACACCACGTATGGAAAAAGCGCAGTGAAGTAGACAACCTAGAAAAATTAGATAGATATCATTATTTGGATATGAATTCGATGATGATGACTATGATTTGCGACTCAATGCAACCGCTGTGTGCATACTCTACCACGCTTGTTTTGTGCAAATTGACAGAAATATGGTTAAGTGGCCAGCCTTTAACAAGTATCTAACCATAACAAACGCAACCGACTGCTTAACCACCCACTAAAATACGGAAACGCTAGTAAAATGTGGCACCAAAAGTTATTTATCGAAAAACCGACAACAGACCTGTTAATCACAGTAACGTTGAGTTCTATTTATCAACTTCCCTGTTGTCCCCATCCACAAATATTACAACGACTGGTACTGTTTTATTTGAAGTGTAGTGATTAGTAGAGGAATAAATAAATTTTACAAACCTTTCCAGAAGACTGGACGCCTTTGAACAGACAAAGGAAAACGATAAGCCAAGCAGCAAATAAACATACAGCCATACCCCAACGTATTTGACCCATTTCTTCAATACCCGTAGATAATCCAAGGACTTGATTACTGCGAAATTTTCATATAATTAATGATTAACATTTTCACATAATAATTAATACGTTCGCTACTGTGGTTCAACTGCTATTTCGTGATATAATTCAACTTTAGCTGCTTCAGTTGTTCTGTGAAATCAACAGCATTAAGAGTTCTGCCCTGAATGTGGAATCTTAAATTCAAATAAATAACACTTAACCAGATGGCAATGATCCAACAAGAGCAAATACTTACGTGAAGTATTCTTCAGCTGGTGGTTTTCTGATAGCCACTTCCGCTAATGCCGCTATATTGTGAAGTGCCGCGTAGGTTTCATTGACGCATTGTCGTAAATAGTATGTACCATTTTTAGTTTCGCACACATCTGCTTCTTCATATGAATAACAATCTAAAAATTAAAATATTTTTAATTTGTGTATTATGTCAAACGAGTAATTGCATGTTTAGCTGAGAATACCAAATGGACAACTAACATTTTGTGCTCCAATCTGCATCACAGTTTTGCCACGGCAGCCGATGATAGAAGATGCTCATGAAGGAAACGGCCATGTAGTAGATAGTCCAAGCAATTATCAAATTGTAGTATAGCATGACTATACTTGACACTATTACCATCCCATAGCCAAGTCCGCGGAATAAGGGACAAAATTTGTTGTAGACGGCAACGGGGCCCAGGGCTGCGTATTGACCGAAAGATAGCTCCATGAACATAAGCGGAAGACCTGCTATTATGAGCATCACTGTGAACGGTATAAGGAATGCACCTGAAATAAAGTGGTTGGTTATTTTTTTGTTTGACCTTTGACTATTTAAAACTAAACAAATAATTTGTTAATTTAGTAAATTGAGTAAAATACCTCCTCCGTTGTTGTAACAAAGGTAGGGAAATCGCCATACATTCCCGAGACCGACACTGTAACCCAACAAAGACAGGAGGAAATCGAAGCGCCCCGTCCAATTTCCGCGTTCAGGCTCAGTCTCTTCAGCCCTTTGCTCCAAATTCATTTCATGGCACTGTGGTAAAATGCTATGTTATTAAATTTTCATTTTTTCTAATTTCATGTTTTATATTTATTACACCTTTGTACCCTTACTATGTAAAGAATATCTCGCTTTTTATTATGACCACGGACTAATTGTAAGTTATATTAAAAGAAAAACCTATAGTTACGCTCACACCTACATCTTAAAGTGTACAATGTTTAATTCATTGATAATTTATTACAGAAAATGTATTTATCACACTTTGTGCTTGTAATTACATAATACCTAATACATACCCAGTGTTCCATAAAATATGGATATGATTATATTAAGGACAAATACATTCGATTTACCTACATGTAATTTTAATTCAAAATATTTCCGGTGTCTTTTCTTGATTTTATTTGTGGTATTACAATTAACATCCAATATTAAAAATTTAAAAATACTCACGTCAGAATATTTCACATCCATGGCTGGAATATTTTTTGTAACCGCTGGAATAGGTGTCTGGGTTAATTTCTCCATTTTCATGTTGACCGGTACCTTCTGTATTACTTCATAACCAAATAAACGACCAATAAATTGGCTACCTGAACAACGACCATCGAGAAACGCATATCACAAGCCCTTTAATCCGACTACATTACACGGGATCATAGATATTCAGTAGATATGTATAAAAGGCAATGTGGGCCCTTTATTTAAATATTAAACACAACAAAATAAGTGGGATTTGAGTTAAATGAACATTAAATTGGAAAACACGGAACGCAGGAACGCGCAGATGTCAAGTTTCGCATCGACCGAACTCTGAATGAACATCTAGGTCAATATCAAGCCTCCGCCTCCGCCGCCCCTTGCCCTGCTCTCCTGAAGCCCCTCGTGAAACGGTGCCTCCCAGACGAAAATCATATGGAAATGCCCCTGTCATCGCGTCAACGCTTTTGTGCAATTTGATTGCATTGCATGATACAGCGAGCCACCAAAATGCTGTGTTATACTAAGTAGGTTTATAAAATATATGCTAAAATAGAATATTACTAAATACCAAATACCCATCAAACAGAAATTAACGCGGCCTTTAAAATACAATTTAAGTATAAGTGTAAAATACGTTGTTCATTTTTGTAACAGGTAGATTTTAAGTTGTATTAGTTATTGTGTCCTTGTATAAAAACTTTTATGTCGTAAAAATATTTTTGAAGAAGATAGAAATTCATCAAAAAAATTAATTCTTCCATGAATTTGAAGTCGTTTTGAAGCATAATTGAAAGCACCCCGTAATTATTTTACGAGTGCATTGCTGCCACGGTCGATGCGACGCGGAAGGTCGCTGAAAGTAGAACGGCGTATTGATTGCTGAACTGTGCGCGGCTTGCTCTGCTGTCCGTGCTAACGTGCCTACGACGCTTCAATGTACTAACACGTACAAACTTGGAATATACTCAAACCTATACCATTTTTTTATATCTTCGAAGATGTCCAATTCATAATTACACTACGTAATTCTTTGCAAATCTACTCTCGCCTTGAAAATAAGAAAGCGCTATATAAGTTGTATGGCATTCTATTCATAATCTTCCTAGGCATCTACTACTTTACATTCGCGTCATGAAACAATGGTGTGTTGGCCTTGGCATGTTTCGCTTTTTCAAATTGAAACAGATCCAACATGAAAGACAATTTTGTTCAATATTTAAACATTTCTGCACTATTTCCGCGAAAATGTATTAATAATTATTTCTTTGAACCTTGTGTGGCGCCCAACATGGTGCATATTTTGAACTGTCCGTGTTTCATAGTTAATTAGACAAGATCGCCTATGATTTCGCATATCGATGTGTTGTTGTACATAAAAAGTTAAACATAATTGGTTTGAAATAAAAATAACAATATATTCTAGTACAATATAGCGATATCACCACTTCAGATCGTTTTGTTCCGGTCAGTGGTTCAACAACGATGGTACTTTAGAAGAACGTTATAATGCGCTCTTGTGCCTAGCCGTTGAATCAAGGGTAAGACACGGAAACCAGTATGGCACTTGACACGGGCGTATACTACATATGTCCCTGACCGACGACATTGTTGTTTGAACTTTTCATTGTATCATTTTTGTTTGAACTTTTCATTCTTTCATTGTTTAGGTCACTTTATGTAAAATAAAATGTACATTCAATAAAGTATTTCATGCGCGTTCTTATATGAAATTGATTTAGTACAATATCAAACTATATTTTGTTTTTAATTGAAAGTAATAATAGTAATCGGTCGTTTCATTGCGTAGTCCGCTACCTTACTTAATCAGCTTTCAGTAATCCTAAACAAATCGACAACTGCTTTAAATACTATTATTTCTAATATAACATTACGCTATTATAATACTGGTCCTGAAAAGCCCTTTTTATCAATAAATATGGCTGTTTAAATTGGCAACATACAAATAAATAGTTAGAATAATAACATTCTTCCAAACCGATTTTGTACGTAGATCCTATAAATGAACAGTTCGTTTAGCCATAACCTATTTATATTAAAATATTCTACAAAGGTCAAGTCTACTCTTATCCTGTTGTCAGACGGCTAAAAAGAAGAGTGATGCTACTTTTCCGGTTGTTGCTCTGATGCTAAAGACCTTGTCGCTTAACAAAACAGTCACTTAAGCAAAACAAAAGAAATCTTAGCAACACATATTACATAAATAAAACGTTGAACTTTTTAATGAACCAACTTATTTCAGAGCTCTATTATAAACTGAAATAATCATATAATATATTCCAGCTCATATGCTATGACTTCAGTGATGAAATTACATCATTAACTCATACAAAGCCCTAACGACATTAGCTGATTAATATCTCTCAAGTACGAAGTTAGGTGCTAAGCACTTTGCAGCTGCATATCAAGAGGCTATTCAATGAATCGAGATACAAGGTTAAGAAGTAGTACGTCTTGGGCTACATTGGTCTAGAAAAGAGGACGATCTGACTGTACCCGTTGAACTGCCAACTTTTATAGGTAACATTTTATAATTTTTCTTTAACCAACTGGGAATTTAATATGTTGTTACTTTTTAAAGTGAAGCAGCAAACTAGCATGAAGCAATAGTAAAAGGGCGTCGTTCGTCTCAGACCTCAAATAGACCTGCAGGAATAGGACTGTTTGGGTTAGTTTGTTTGTTTATTACGGTGTTAGTTGCCAAAATTATTGGCATTAAATATGTGATGTGACCTCAGGATTAAATGTGTACTGGGATTTTTATCATTACTATGCTTTTTAATTAAATTACCGAATGAGAGTTGCGAGACGGTAGTGTAGATTGACTTTATATTTTTTATCTATTCTGCCGTTTCTCTTTCCACATCGTTTAGCTATGAGTATTATTGTGACCGACATTATCTAAAGTCGATAGCTAGGTTTGATTTAGTCACTTGCGTTTGATTTTATTTAATTGACTAAATTAAAATAAATTTAAGATTTCCATAACGAACTTTAACTGCGAAATATATAAATTAATATTTATAAATTATATTTACACATTTATTATGCAGTTGTTACATGTGTACCTGGAGTCTAAGTTAAAATTGTGTACTTTTGAGTTTGAAAAAGCTTCTACAGGCAAGTCATCGCAGACAAATCTTATAGGAAAACACATCAAATTAATATTATCACGCGGAAATTTTATTAAAATTGCTTTATTACTTAACAGTTAAATAAAAAAAATAAGTAAGAAATAAAGTAACTTATTCTGTGAGAATAAAAATATATAATAAAGGTGACACGCAACAAACAATTTAAACATTCAGAATCCACGTGTAAGGAATGGTCTATTATAATGTAACAGGTATTCTTGGCAGAGGCACCTTTATCGTAAGATATTTATGAAAGACCTTGATCAAAAAACCTTGATCACTGTTGCGGCTAAGATTGTGGGACGACTACGAGAACGAAAAAATATGAAAAACATTAATAACAACTAAGATATCAAGGGATGAAGGGATAATTTTTATGTTTAAGCAAAACAAAACGTTTTAGTGCACCAAGTTTATTATAAATGTATATAATATATAAAAAAAATATGATTGTACAACTGTGTTCCCTTACAAAAAATACATTTCAAAAATCAAATATAGAAATGCTTCTATTAAGTCTTCCATTTTATCAATAGTTACACTTTAAAAATACATAATATCAGAACAATTATACTTATGAACAAATATAACACGTGTAAACACTTATAAATTGAGTTGGACCCACATAACCGATAACATCTTAAGAATATTTTTGCCGCATTTAAACATCTTATTCGACGATGTGATGACAGAATTCTAGAACATTCTTGTTTACTGTTTGGCGAGCAATGTTTTAATAAGAGACTCCAGTTTCCTAGTGTCTGCCGCGAATTTCCTTATGCCATCCGACAGTTTGTCCGTCGCCATATGATCTTCATTGAGGTGCCAGCGGAACTGGGCCTCGCTTAGCGTAATCTTCTCTATGTTAGCATCAGCGGCAATTTTAGGGTCAAGTACCTGCAAATAATCGTAAGTGAATTAGTATAGGCGATATACCCCGTTCTATCCAGATGATATCTCTGTATAATGAACTACATACACGTTACGTGCGTGCCATTATTTTAATTATTACCATTGTTCTATCTTACATTGTGTTTTTAATGAACTGGCCTGTTGGCTCCGTGTCTAGTGATCCAAACAGCGAAGCCTTGCGTTCTGGGTTCGTTTCCCATTCGAGATAAATATTTGTGTTTGCTACGTGTCAAATATAACAAAACCTGTGTATATATACATTTCTGCATAATATGTATGCCTGTAATTTTATTAGCTGCCTACTTTTCGACCAGATAGCTGATTATGGAGATGCCCTCAGATATTTTCATATTATGAATGTTCTGTTACATATAATATATTATGTACATACAGACACTCAAAACGACAATACTATATTCCGAATGATTTCTGGAATATTCAGTTAGATAAAAAAGAACATTTCATTGAACAGCATTTCAAAACATTAACATCGTAGACACATTAAAATATTAAAAACAATAAATTATATACATCCTATATGTTATAATATATATGTATATATGATATGTAAGAAAGTTATGCGATAACTTTTCTATATTATTTGTATGAATGCTTTGAACTTGCACTTTTAACTGCCGTTCACTGTTCCAATCATAAAAAGTGTATCTAATCAGTTATGAGGCAATTGCACATGCATTACTCTTTCATTTATTCTTCTTGAGAGAAGTATGGACTCAATTTATTTTTGATACTGTACATGTGGACCAAACATCTATACATCTCCTATACATATAATAAAACTGTAACTGACCGCTGTCTGTACATGGCAAATATATTTAAAAATTCATAATGGGGGGCCTTTATATACGCAAGAGAACCCGAAACAATGTTTTTTCATTATGTCTGTATGTCCGTATGTTTGTGTACGCTAATATCAGAAACGGCTTATCCGATTTGAATGCAGTTTTCAGGATTACATTGTGATGGGCTTCATTTAACATTTAGTGTTTTATCATTTAAATCGGTTAACAAATAAAGAAGTTATGTCTTTTTTTTTAAAAACTTACAAAAATTACGCGTACGAAGACGCGGTCACAACGATTTTTTTACTGTTTACTCTTGGT
>DWJK01002122.1:0-15248 GCA_018248815.1 Croniades pieria auraria
CTCAGAAACGGCTTATCCGATTTGAATGTAGTTTTCAGGATTATGTTCTGATGGGCTTCACTTAACATTTAGTGTTTTTTTCATTTAAATCGGTTAATAAATAAAGAAGTTATGTCAATTTATTTTCTCAAAACTTCCAAAATCTACGCGTACGAAGTCTGGGGCACAACTATTTTTTACTATATTTACTCTTGGTGATCATAGTGTGATGTGCTTAAAATAGTTTTTTAATAGATTGTTCTCTAATTAATGGGTGATACCACGGGGCACAGCTAGTTAACTATATAATGGAGGAATTGTAAAATATTTGATAAATCATGCAGTTATGACCAATAAAAATTTGTAGTACTAAGTTTATGCTCATATAGTCAGAACAATAAGATAAGAATGCTTCTACATGTAGTACATTTTTAATAAACAATCACACATTGTTTCATTTTTTACTTATAATTTTGTACTTAAAATGTTAGTGTTTAATATCATTGTTCATGTACCAAAGAATATAAAATGTAGATTTAAGAGCTGTGTGACATGACAAATGTCAATAAACTCTGTATGAATGAAAAAGTGTGATTTGTCTGTGAATCATACTTTCTTTGTTTTCAGTGAACCAGTACATTCAAAGGACATTTTAGCTATTGTTAGGTTACCCTTTAAACATGGTACATTAGGTTTATGAATCCCGTTGTTTATTCATAATTTTCAATTTGTGAAATACTTTGTCCTATATTACCGAAAAAAATTTAGATGTCTAATTTTTGAATTAAGAACAATGTACTGTCAAAACATTGACATTATCAACCACCAAAAAATAAGTGACAAAATGAGCTATAACATGCTTGACAAAATTAAATATTTTTTAAAGATATCAGCTATATTGGGTAATTGTCATTTCATTATTTTATGACCTGTTTATAATTTTTTTTACATAATGAATACTTGCAAAAAATAAAATATTTTCATTGTGAAATAGTCCACTGTAGCTAAACAAAGTAGTTTAGTATCACTTTAAATTTTTTGGTTTCTATTTTAAACTTTGTCAACATTTTATTTATCATTTAATTCATCCAAATCTTATATTTCTTTTACTTACACGTTTAATTTATTTCTATTACTCAATATAGATGATATATTTTTTTTTAAATATATACCTACAATATTCTTTTAGATAATTTCGATGTTACTTTTAAGACTGAATTATTGAACAATAGTTATTTATCTCTTTGCATATGTTTTGTGGGGTAGCACTAAATTTTATTTGTTTTGAACTTTGTATGCTAAAGTTATAATTCAAGGTATTTCCACTGCACTAAGCATATTGCTAAAAGTTTGAGTATGAATACACGAAAAGTATCGATACTCAGCAGTATCGCGTACTTTGTGTTTAGAAACAGATACTTTTGCACTAGATACTTTGTATTCAATATTTTCACTAAGTGAGTACTTTTACACAAGTATCGTATCGAGTTTTTTCCCGATTTTTTTAAAAACGAAACAATATAGCTACAAGCGATTTATAACAGTATGAAAATAAAATGAAATAAGTCATTACTTATATGCACAGGTTTCACGACTTTCTGTAGATCCCTTTATACAATTGGAAGATATGATAGTTGTTTTCCCAAAATTATTGAAACAACCAACCAATTATTGACCAACTTGTTGACACGAGAATGTTAACCAACACTGCAACACCTTCAAAACGATTATTTTCTAGGTAACATAAAAACCTGAAAAGGGTGTATTGCCGAAACTGCTCGAAAAACATATTTTTTGAATGGGAAATTTGATTTTAATTATGTGTGTGATTGTGGATAATTAATGAAAATAATATATATAAAAAATGTATGTCTACAATTAATTTAAACTTGTGTTGTGAATTTATTATCGTTTTTTTTTATTGTTGTTTAATAAATATCTGTATTGATATTACAAAGAGGAAAGATTTGGTTGTTTGTAAGTTTGTAATTGGATTTGAATTGGATTAGATAATGGATAAAATACTCAACCATTTTAAATATTCTTTAATTTATAGAAAGCTAAGTTATCACTGGGGCTACATTTTATCTCAATATTACGGGATGGGGATCCACGAGGTAAAAACAGCTTCCTAACGATATTTTGAGGTATCGATATTTTTGTTTCGATACTTTCTAATCGATATCGTGTCCCTATGTTTGAATAAAAAGATAATTTGTACCTTTTCGTATTAATTAAAGCTTTTGGTACAACTGATACTAGTTTTCAGAAAAATTTTAAGTGTTTAGAATAATATTGAAGAAAATTAATTTTCGATACATTTATCTCAACTAATAGAAATGAATAATAACAATAAAATATCACATAGTAATTGCAAAAAAATATATATCGCGCATTCTAAATACTCTAAATATTATTTATAAATATTTATTATATAAAACTATAAATAAAAATAGAAAAATAAAATAACCCGGAAATGAAATACACATATTCTAAATTTGAATACATTAAACGCTATGTAAAGTATGTGCCTAC
The DNA here is from genome assembly GCA_018248815.1 of Croniades pieria auraria. Classification (NCBI taxonomy): domain Eukaryota; kingdom Metazoa; phylum Arthropoda; class Insecta; order Lepidoptera; family Hesperiidae; genus Croniades; species Croniades pieria. Next base: position 2,515 of record DWJK01002122.1, read on the forward strand.
CTACTTCTACGAAAGTATCGTGCTTTTATAAGCGCATGGTCGGACGATTTGATCCACCTGATACGCTAAGTTTAACAAAACATACTTACCGATTCATGAACACAACGTAGCAGGGGAAAGTCTATAAACTTTTCGCTATACTATTGTGATATAAAACGTTAACAACTCATATTAAAACAAATTACTATAAGACTTAAAACTAAACACGTGCCTGGATCAGTAACACGACCGCCAACATTCGCGTCGTTCGTTCATTGCACTTAAATCCAGTGTTGTCACTTGTCAGTTAACGCCCTAGCGCGTAATTAATGATTTTTTAATGTACGTAAATAACCGGGATTTATAATTTATATAGAAAAAGAAGAATATTATAAATAATGGTATCGAGTAAAACTCAACATCTGATCGTTTATATGTGCGAAAGGATTAATTTGTCTCACAGTTTCAATAAATTATATTTGATATATTATCTAACTTTATACTCGGAATCTGGCAATAATTACAAATTTCCGGGTTAGGCAAAATTATAATTCTTCTTAGGTGGTTCATTGTGACATTTACATTTAAGCGGCAATATTTAGACCTCATAAATACAAAAGATCAAACTTTAACCACGAACGCATGTAATAATACTTTATGTGAATGGCTTTATCCAGATTTCTCACTAAATACTTAGACGTTGGATCTCCGCAATGAAATATAAATAAATTAAAGAAATATTATTTATCGTTGAGTTATTTACACGTTCATAAAGTAATAATAATGGTGTCAAACTTTATTTGATATCAAGATATTATTACTACGAAACAACATAAAAGTAAAACATAGGGAAATATAAGCAGATATTTATGAAGTTTCTTTATCGACATAGTTACACCATGTATATTCGGCAGTGTTGTAGCTAAAGATGGAAGTAATGTGTACTTATTTGTTGAGTAGTATGAAACTATATAAGAGTTAAAAGTATAATGAACAGGCGCTCGTACTAAACGTCTCGTGTTATATAAAACACAGAAATGCAGTTTTATTATAACAGTGATATCTGCCCTAAAACTAACATGAAGCGTCCAAATTTCTGTAGTATATTTTGTGTAAAAGGAAAACAATACAAATCTTGAAATAGAAAAACCGTTAAAAAGCGTTTATTAATAAGGTAGCAGAAGCTGGAATTAATTATTTAACTGTAATTTTTTTCGCTCTATTTCCTTATTCAGTGGTCCCGGTTTAATTTCAACTTTAGTACTCCCATTTTGTAGCCGATTTTTTAAATATATTTATAGAATTGACATATGCCTTAGCATAAAAATATACTCACGAAAGTCACGAAGGGCAGGACAGTTAACTCGGCTGTCAGCGCCAGTTTTTGTATTCTGTCACATACGCGTTGGTGTTCTATTTTTAAAATTAGCTCTAATTTATTCTGGTCTTTTGTTTTAACAATTTTCTGAGAATTTACGCTTAAGGCGAGTATTTGGAAAACTAGTTGGGCAGTCATAAAGACAATGGTTAATTCTAGTTTAGTATATGAAATACTTTTGTACATTAATTCCTTTTATTTTGGTCTTTTTGCGACTTGTGAACTGGGTACACTGATCCTAAAATCCGTATTGATTGGGGGAAAATATGACGATAGCGAAAAAAACCGGATTAGACTCGGCCAAGATTATGGGGTACTTGTTGCTCTGTTTATTGTGGAGGCCGCCAGGCTTATACTGGGACGCAAAGGGAGTCTCAGTGAACGAGGTAATTTAAGGGTTGAGTTACTTAGTCATTTTGTTTTTTACTACTGCTATTAGTTAATTTTTTTATTTACTATGACAAATTGCCTCAAATATTTTCCTATGCCAATTAGTCATTTACATCATCAATATATTATGGTGTAGCTTAGCAACAAGACATGTCTTTTTATGTTAAGTGGTCACCACGACTTATGGACACATGGACACTTGTATCTCCAAAAATAAGGCATAGATATGTGAAAAATTCTGGGCCTTATATGGGCCCCATGTGTTGTTAAATATCAGTATTATCTCTGAATTGGTACATATCATTACATGTTCAGGTCTGACTAGTGTGTCTTGTACTATTCAGCCCTTTATGGGAGGAATCTTTATGAACCATTTGATAAAGGATTTTACAGTTGATCATTGACCTACATCATTTCCCAATTCATATTGATTTTAGTTAAGGGTCTAACTGGATTGGATGATGTTATAGCACTAAATTAATCTAGTTACAATGTTTTTTTTAATATGGTAAATGTGTTTGGAAGGGAAAATTAGTTAATGGCATTTAGGGTTAGTATGTAACTACATTTCTCCAACTAATAACAGGATTTAATAGTCAACAGCTTTAACTACTCTTAATCTATGTTATGGATGAAATATTGATTTTCTCTCCTAAAACATTGTGATGGAGAAAGCTATATGTCTCTCTTTCAAAGCTGAATATTTTAAAACTGACTACAACTTTGTTCTGTCAACAGATATTCCAGTGATGTTTTCAGTGCTGCTGACAGTTCCATCAATCGTCGGAGTCCTGTATCTCCTGGTGTGGCAGGTGGTTGTGCTCCGAATAGAGTACATCTGGTGCACACTTATGTTATCACTGCAGATGTTGGAATTCATTTTTGCATCCATGTTTATAGTTACTATGTGCCGTGGTCCATCATATGATTAGGGTAAACACATAAAATGTGGTTTTGCCTTTCTTACAATGTCAAATTTGGGTAAAATATATTTAAAGTTGCAATAATGATAAAGTACTCAAAGACTTTGACCCTAGTAAAAGGAAATAAATAGTGTACAATTAAAACCTAATTTTCAGCTTAAAGTGAAAGTAACATTTGGGAAACTGTTGATATTCAGTTCCATTTTTGTGCAAGCCCACTGAAACTCCAGTCAGACAAAAGGAATAAAATATGATGCCTCTGTTATATAAGGAAATATGTAGCTTTTGACTAAATTTATGCTAGTAAACAGTCAATCAATGTTCACAAATAGCAACTCGTTATCATTAATTATATTTGGAGAAACATAAATTGAAGCATATATAAATTAGCTTAAGTTAAAAAAAGCATAATTATATGAAACTATACATTATCTAATGTTTTCACTAAATGGTTTTTGGAAGTACCCTAAATTGATCACATAATTAAGAAAGTGGTTAAATATCATAGTTATTGATTTGATAAAACATTCAAGGCTTGATATTCAAGAAGTGATATAAACAAAGTAAAAACAAACAAACATACACATGTAGATTTTTTGCCCAGATTTGACAAAAGAAATTAACCAACAATAGTGTTTGTCCCTAAAAAAAATTATGATAATCAATAAAAGGTGACCATGGTCTGAATTTGTTTTGAACCGACTAAAAAAAAACGAGAAGATTCTCAATTTGCTTGTTGTACTCAGTGTTCTTGTATTAACAGATTAAACCATTTTTGAAATCTTATTCAGTTCATAATACTTGGTACAGATGAAGTACACTTTAATGTTTTTACATGTTCTAGATATTTTTAAAGATATACCAGTGTTTAATCTTTTATATACGATTGTTTAGCCTAATTGTTGTTGTTCATTACATATAGCAAAGAGTTTGTGTGCTTGCTGTTCATTGTATTTAAATGTTTGTGTGTGTTGTTCCTTATACACTTTACAACAATATAGGAAAGTCATCGATTTAGTGATTTTAAAGCACTTTCGTGTTGTCTTTATGCATAATTGATTAAGTATGGCAAAAATATTGCATCAACATTTATATGAGGAGATAAACTCTGCAGGAATTTCTGTTTTATGAAATCAAAATTCCAATCATTCATGTCATTTTACATTCTTGGTATAGGGGAAAGTTCTGGAGACAGCCCAGTGACAGCTGTCAGTAGTATATCTTAATAATGTCTGATTAAATGACATCCAATAACATTAGACCATAAATAGTTGAAGATTGGGACATATACTATATAACTTTGGATCATATTAAATTTACAAAAAAACCACTATCCACTAACTCTTTCTAGCAATATGATGGTGCATGCCTTGTGTTCTGTCCCTGTAGTTTCAAGATAAATGGCCTCCAATCATATTTACATAGAAATTTTACTGTTTATTGGTCTTCATAAAGACAATCCTCAAATTTTTATGTATGTAGGTCATAAGAAATATTTACATTTTTTGAACGCTTTAGATGTATCAGGCAAAGTGATTGCTATAGATTTTCATTTATTCAAATGCACGTATGGTGTGCTGTTTTTAACCTATTCCTTTAAGTAGTTCTAGCTTAATTTAAAAACAAAACGTTACCTGTACGTTTTTATCTATACAATTCTTATATTGCGTATTTTATGGAAATGAAAAAATATTTTTTTACATCATGTTTAAAAATACCTAATTCTTCAAATAAGTTGTTTCAGTCCAAACCGGTGCTGGTACCCAAGAGCCAAATTGTATTTGATATAATTACTGTGTAAAATTTAAATGAGAGAATTAATATATCATAGTTACTAAATAGAGTCAAAAGATTATAATGTCCAGTAGTATTCCTCCCTTTTAATATTCTACATTGTAGATGTTTAGATGTGTGTTAAAATAGATAGATTCTTGTATTATGAGGTCTTTGTATCCAGCCGAGGAAGTAACTGAAGTGATATTGTGGCCTTGGAATAGAAATATACTTTGTAGATTGTGAACTGATTCTTCCATGAAAAATATAAATTTGTGAACTGCAAATGTTTGTAAAGCTGTATACTTATTTTTTATTGTGTGTATTTAATTGTCAAATGTTATAATGTGTGGTATTTTAGTGTTTAAGAACTAATGTTTTATTATATGCTCTGCGCCAATGAAGAAATACATTGTTAACAACCTCTTATACATATATGTTTGCATTACATCTTTTCAACATCACAAGGCTGTATGAGAATGTATGTTATGGACATATATTGTCACATATTATCATATATTGTCACAGATCAAGAAACCAGTTGCATAGTATTTCTTTATTAGCAAAGTTTTAATTTATTTAGATCTTTGCCTTTGGGTCTTTGTATTGTAAGTATTGAAACAATATTCTAGTCGAATAATATTTACTGTATTCAATAAATCATATATACAATGTTCATATTTTTTTTATTGCAATAAATACATAATTATTTTTTATCAGTTTAAGCAAATTACAAATAGGTTACTCTTATAGCATATTAACCACACTTTGTTTATTATCAAACAAACTATGCTCTATATTTCCTTGGAGTCTTATAAGTACTAGTTTACTAAGATGTGATCATATTATGTCTATATCGGGGCAGAGGAAAAATACATCCTCTGGTACCAGGCTAGGATATCAGAATGTTGTAAGTGGCAAATATGCTGGTGCCGACAATAGCATGGCCTGCAGAGGCACACCTAAATGGCCTGACTGCCTATAGACAGTAGGTGTATGAGAAGCTTTGTTCTATAGTATATAGGTGGTATGAGAAGCTTTGTTCTATGATTCCCAACTCACATTGCCCACCATGTGGATTATGGTCAAAAGCCTCACTGGGGAGGCCTATGCAGCTCTGGATTGCATTAGTAACATAAAAGTATGTCTATATCCCAAATTCTACAAAGCCCAGTTTAAAATGATCACTTACTATACTCAGGTTGCAAATATAATGGCATTCGCCCTTTAGCTAACTTGTCTCTCTTGTGAACACGTAGTTCATGTCTCATTAAAGCTTTTCTTGTACCATACTTATTGCCGCAAAACTTACATCCAAAATCCTTAATTCCTGTGTGATCAGCTTTGAAATGTACATCTAAATCTCGTTTAATGTAGAAGCTTCTACCACATTCTATGCATTTAAAGGGCCTTTCCTTGTTATGGGTTAACATATGTCTGTTGAGATTGCTTCGTGTCAAAAAGTGTAAATTGCATTCACTGCATGCAAAGGGCTTAACCCCAGTATGAGTTCTCATATGTATCTTCAAGGATTCCACAAAGCGCCCTCGGTATGGGCATAGTTGGCATTGATGTGGAAGATCAAAACTGTGTAATTGAAGATGTCTGACCAAATTATCTTTCCGATACAATTTTCCACACACATCACATACCAGATGTGACACTGATTGGTGTCTCGCTAAGTGTTTCTCATACAACTGAGATGTTAGAAGTCCCAAACATATAGGACATTGTATCCTGACATTTTTATGTTGTTTTGAATTCTTGTGAATAACCCAGTCTGTCCAGTTTAGAAACTTCAAATGGCATGGTTGGCATTTGTAAGATCTAGTGCACGAAACATTATTTTTCTCATCATTACAGGGAGTATTAATATTCACAATGTCTTTACACAAATTTACACCCCTATCACGCTTATCATTGTGTTCGAAATTTATATTTTGCCGAAGTATAATGTCACTTTCCTTTGCCTTCATTCGGAATGAAATAGCATTCTCTAGTTGATTTTGGCACGTACTACACAAATATTTTGGGAAATCGTCGTCTTTGCTAATCTCAATTTCCCCAATTTGTCGTATATATTCTGAGCATTCAGGAGTTTCGTTGTTATAAATAGGTATACTACCAGTTTTTAAACATATTCTACATTTTTTTACGTCGTTACCAACAGTTTTATCCTTACGGTAAGATTTAGACTTATTAGGTACACTGTTTAATGTTTTTAAAGCATTTCTCTTCTTTCTTAATATTTTTAGTTTAAAATAAGCTGATGCCATGGTGTAATAAATAACAAGTTAGGCAATTCTTTAAAATAGAAATGCGATACAGCAAACCACCATTAAAAAAACTAGAAAATTCTTTAGTTACGTTGTTTATTGTTAAAAAATCTAAATTCAAACATTGTCTATATTTTTGCTACTTGTATCAAACATCAGACATTCATTTGATAAATGTCAAATTGACATTTTAAACTGGATTGACAAATCACATTGACAAAACATGATGGAGCCGATGGGTAAATGGCCAATCTAATGTGAGTTTGTAACATGCCCTTAGGGTATGTTACGCATTTTGAATTTAGAACGCTAATTTTTAGTCATCCTAGTGGTTTTACCTCAGAATGAAACGAACATCTCATCACGTCTGTTAAATATTATGAAAAGTGGTGAGCCACATCAAAACTTCGAGCTACTATTTGGAATTTCAAGTACAAAGAGTTGTTTTCAATTGTACCTCTTCACTTTATTATAATTGTAAAAAAATAATGGTAAATGTGGCAAAATATATAAAAAAAGATGTTTTTTTTTGTATTTCTTATATTTTGAAGTATTTAGTGTAAGGCTAGCAGAAACTTTTGAACTAGAGAACATACAATCATACACATTTTTATTGCTTATAAATAGCAAGTGATAGTGATACAAGCAGTGATAGCCTAGTGGTTAAGAATTCAGCCCCTGACTCCGGGAGTGCTGGGTTCAAATCCATGGCATGCACCTCTTTAAAAAAAGTGTTTTAAGTTTAAATATCACTTGCTAACAGTGAAGGAAAAACATCGTGAGGAAACATGCACACTTTAGAATTTATAAAAAAAAATTCTAAAGTCTGTGCAGTCTGCCAACCTGTACTTGGCCAGTGTAGCAGACTATGGCTTTAACCCTCTCAATATGAGAGGAGAGCCATTTTCCAACAGTGGAATGGCAAATGGGTTAATTATGATTATTATTTTAATTTTAAATATAAAACCTATATTTCAGTTATTGGTTCAATCCGAGATTATGTAATTATTGTACATAGTCAGGCTTTTTAACTGAATGTCTTGTTGACCAGTGTTTAGATAAGAACCAAATACTGACTTCTACTCCAACATTGCTTGCTCGGGGCAGTTATCCCTTGTGGGCACTTGATCCCCTGACACTGTCCAGTTAAAGTGATCCTCAATATTCCTTGTAATGCTGTAATTAGATGAGAACGGGAGAAAATCCCCACAAACTTATTTTGGATTGAATGTCAAAATGACAGTCAAAAATATTGTTCATAAAATCTACTAGGTTTTAAAAAATTTAATACAAGAGTCAGTTGCTTAACTGTCTTATCGTGTACCAATATGTTTTTAGAAATGGAGTAGTAGCCTCTAGACTTCACAAATACTTATACAGACTCCTTATTTTCCACTTCTAAATATGATGGCATTCTGCCAAACATCATTTTCTCCCTTTTGTGGACATGCCTTTGATGTTTCATCATAGCATTTCTATATCCAAATGCCTTTCCGCAAACATTGCACACATGATTTTTGATACCCAAGTGATCAGCCTCAAAATGCCTTTGTAATGCTAACTTTGTGTGGAAAGCTCGTTTACAAGAATCACACTTAAACTCAGGTTCTTTATGCTTAAGCATATGGGTGTTGAGGTTACTCTTGAAAAGGAACCTGGCTGGACATTCAGTACACATGTACCTATAGTCTCCAGTGTGTGTTCTCATGTGAGTCTTAAGCAGTTCTCCATATCTTGCTTTATATGGACAAAATTGACATTTAAACGGAAAATCATCACGATGCCTCAAGCTGTGGTTGTGGTAGGCACATCTCAGTCGGAATGACTTCCCGCATATATCACATACATATTTCTGGTGGTTTGGATCATGCATTGTTAAATGTTCCTTATAATAGGATCGGTTTATGAGTTTATTACAAATTTGACATGTTACTTTGGTCGCTAATTTGACTTTCTCTTTCTTTTTAGGCTTAGTTTTGTAACAATCTTGTTCCTCGTTTGACCAAGAGAGTTTAGTTTCATAATTGTCATTAGTCTCATAATTCTCATCATTATCAAGGGGAGAAACTTGCGATTGGTCACACGTTTCTTCTTTTACAGGTAGCCGTAGAATGTCGGATGTGTTTTTCGCCACTTTCCTGAACAGAATTGCGTCTTTGATAAACTTGTAACAAACAGCGCACAAATATTTAGAGTACATATCGTTTTCTTGGATTTCAATATCACCGAATGTATTCAAAGCTTCAATAATATCTAACATGTTTTCGTTGTCGAATATATTAATTTTACCTTCCTTTAAACAAACTCTACATGAAGATAATTTGATATTTGTTAATTTACGATTATTGCAGAGATCCATGTCGCTATAATATTCTTCGTTGTTGATTCTCATCTCATATTTGGACAATTGCATTATGTAGTAGGACGTTACCATTTTTATGTAATAACCAGTACTATTTAATAAAGTAGTTACAAATTCTTTAATGAAAAGATTTATCTTCGACAGGTATTGTTTTTTATGTTATAAAAAAAGTAATAATTTCACTAGTTTATACAATTCATACAATATGTACGATTTAAATCAATGTCAGCTAATGTTGAACTGTCAAAGCTGTCAAAACAATATTGGAGAGCAATCAAACAGACATTATTTCTCTATATTTAAAAAGGTGCTCTTGACCAATGATTTCATTTTTCAATTATACATGGACAAGTCAAAATATTCTTAAAATGTAGTTAATATTTGCTACTAGTATACAATTGTGTGAGTAAATAGTGGAAATGTGTTCCTGGCTGTGTGTGTGAGTCCTACATTTCGTATTTGTCCAGAAACATAAATACTATCAGTGTTCTACGCCTTGGTCTTCTGGATAAGAAACTGAAAGTGTCATCTATAGTATTGATTTTTAATTATACTAAAAAAAAAAGTTGAATAGTGGGTAATTAATATTAATATTTATTTTTTAAACATGTTACATTTTTTCATGTCATGTTTCATTTAGTTCCTTTGACTGCCTCGTTGGTCGAGTGTTTGCAAGCGCGACTCCTGATCGGGAGGTTCTGGGTTAAAATCCCGGGTCGGGTACTTTTAGTTTTTTTTTATTTAGAATTTCTAATAGTGACTCGGAGTCTAGAATAGTGCCCGGTGTATGGCAATGGTCTAACCACCTATTTCGTTGGACTTAAACGTAACTGGTGAAACGTGAGAGTGTACCACACTCCTCTGCCTACCCCTTCGGGGATTATAGGCGTGATGTTACGTTTATATTTCATTTTATTCACCTGCCGTAGCTTTATATAGCTTTGTCATTAGTGTCCGAAAATTTAATATTAAACAAGTCACATTTCATAATAACATATTTTTTATTAACTTCTTCAGTGTTGTTATCATTTAATGTTTGTTCACATACAATCCAGAAGCGACAGCAATTACAAACGCATTAATTTTGGCGAGTGTGAGTTTAATTTTAGCGATTCAAAATGTTATGATGCTAATTAAAGAGAATATCGATCAAGATTAAAGATTTGATGTTTCTTAAACGAATTTCGTACGTAACCACTTGGATTTTGTCACGTAATTTAAATTTTGAGATTGCAGATTGTGATAGTTCACGTTGACTTGGAATCTAACCATGTCAACGTGAACTATCACTGACTCGTAGAGTACCTATTAATTTATAGACTTATTCTAGTCTCTATTTCTTTAAAACCAACGTCTATTACAGCAATCCGCTTCAACTCTGAAATAGCTAGCCATGTTATCTACATTCTTGGTCTAATGGAAAAACACATTTATTTTTCCCTTAGACGTACTGCCTTCATCTTATGTAATTATTACTACAATATTTGCGTGACGATGCAAAATAAATGAAACACTTTACATGTTCGAAAGCATTTATTATAATTAGATAATAAATTAATAAAAACGTCCTATATACACATAATATGTAAATCACAAACAAAACAGATTAATTTGTCTTAATATTTGCAACGTAGTTTAAGGAGAAATGGTAATAACGTCGAACTATCAAAAACCAACTAACACTAATCAATTTTGTTATTCGATATTTTGTCAAATAACAACAATTATCAAATAAATATATAAATAATAAATAGTAAGTTAAATCACACTACAACCATAGGTAAATAACATTTTGGCGTTTTTTTTGCATCTAACATACAGGCAACGATTATTACAGAACAGTTTTGTCTTTTGAAATTTGATAATACATTAAATATATTCTAAAAGCATTTTAGTAATATCCGCAATTTATATACCATACACTACAAGTTCTACTGATGTATTAAATAAAGTCGATTTTTGGATAGCAGAAAAATATAATTCAAAAATTTTACACATTCAATGGTAAAATCAAAATATCATACGGACACAATTTATTAAAAATAAAAGGGAAAATGAACACAGATGTTAAAAATTGTCACACATTTATGTCACTTTACTAAGGTTGCCAGCGATTGCGTCTTCGTTTTCGCAATATTTTTTTTTATGCTAACACTGGCAAGCCAGGCGTGGATTTTGGGTCTCGGATACTTTGTCTTTATAAAATTAAGCTATAGTAATTAAAATACTACTCATGGCTGCTTCTTTTAAAACATAACAGTTTGGGGTGTACATAAGTATTACAAATTTAAAAATGTAACTGTAGAACAAGCGAAATATAAACAAAAGCAGTACTTTTGTAAATATAGTTATTAGCGAATTGTTATGCAGTAAATTAAAGCCATTTATATTATTATTTCATATCTAACAAAATAATCTGACAATGAGTTCGCTGTCATGCAAAGAAACAATAACGAACAGTATAAAAGTGTAATTGGACTAGGCATAAGTATTCTTTCATAACTTCATTTTGTTTCACCATCTAACTGTCATTTTATCATATCCTATCAAATGGTAATATTCAATCAGGTATATAGTATGAGAGAATACTTTATTCACATACTTACAACTTTTGTAAAACATAACCATGATCTACGAAACAAACAAATAACTGATCTACGAAACAAAGTATGTTTCGTAGATCAGTAACTTTCTTGTAATTAGCCTTTATGCAAAGTTTATTAAAATGATTGAATTTTGAACCTTAGCATGCCTCATATTAGGTTAAATTTGGAACAAGAAATGAATTTTTCAATTGTGCGAATGGTAATAAGCGGTCCGTAAGGAAATGGCGGAGAATGCTATTTGGCGGAAACACATTCAATCAATAATAATTTATAAATTTTTCCCGCTCAAATATTGTTTAAATTGCCTAAACGCATATATCTGTATTCTTAGTTACATTATATTGTTACTACAGTAATCAAAGTGACTTGAGCGCAGTGAAAACAAATAATGAATACAGCTATTTCAACGTTTTAATTCGCATTTAATTTTATATATTAATACAGCTTGGAATGGATTTAGTAACTTGATGAAAATTCGAGGGGAATTTGGTTGTTACCTGTCCAGTTTTAATCACTATGACATGTAAATTAAAAAGAAAATCGTCTTTTAAACGTATTGAAATTTGGTATAAAATAACAAAATTTCGTTGGCGGCTTAGATACCCCGCCAATTTATTCTAAGCGGACAGTTACACTAAATCATCTACAGCCTCTAACACGAGGAGCTAAGTTTTAGTAACAAATGCAATAGTAGAATAGATATATCATAATTACATGCATATAAATATATTTGGCGATAATAATAACATTCACAATTTTTAATGTCAACATTTTCCAAAGGTATACATGTTATAAAATTCGTTTTAAGGGATATTAAGCTTTTATAAATTGAAATTGTCCATACATGTATAATCATAATGATTAATCAAAAGCTTTACTAGCAAGGATATTTTGTATAACATATTGTAACGGTTATATATAAATATTTAGAAAGGGACGAGGAATATCTTTCTTCTTTGTCTAACATTAAGCTTTATATTTTAGTAAATTTTTAGGAAGTGATTATTTACCAAACGCGTGGATGCGTCATTTGAAACTGTGCTGAGG